>CM054163.1:7229711-7244711 GCA_028751875.1 Rapana venosa
GGCGCATCATGTTGATATATAAAAAAAAAGAATAACAACACTTATAAAAAGAAAAACTGATGCACACTAGTGTCATGCTTAGATATCTGCCCCGAAGTCGGAATGTCGCTACCTCAATGGTAAACAAACTGTCGCATAGACAAAAGCTAACCTACCACTGGAAAACCTCGTAGTGTTTGCCAAGGAATGACGAACAACAAAATCATGACAGCAATCACAGACTATACTCACCGACAGACATCCATAGGGCAAAGAGAAGCCACGTGACCATTGACAATGACGTCATCAGGTAAAGGTTCACCATGGCAACGAACAGGGGAAGGGAGGGAACCAACGGCGCTCGGAAGGAGTTACCTTTCCTGAAAAGAAAATATCCCTGAAAATGATCACTGTTAGAAATAGAGATATTTTGGTGTGTGTGTGTGTTTGTGTGTGTATATGTGTGTGTGTGTGTGTGTGTGTGTGTGTGTGTGAGTGTGTGTGTGTTTGTGTGTGTGAGTGTGTGTGTGAGTGTGTGTGTGTGTGTGAGTGTGTGTGTGTGTGTGAGTGTGTGTGTGTGAGTGTGTGTGTGTGTCAGTCTGTGTGTGTGTTGAGTGTGTGTGTGTATGTGTGTGTGAGTGTGTGTGTATGCGTGTGAGTGAGTGTGTGTATGTGTGTGTGTGTGTGTGTGTGTGTGAAGAGAGAGAGAGAGAGAGAGAGGAGAGAGAGAGAGAGAGAGAGAGAGAGGAGGAGAGAGAGAGAGAGAGAGACGGATTTTATTCTTTTATTTCGAGGATAACGGAATAAGCACTCATGTGCTTTTGTTTATCAAGTCCCGCGTGTATGCAGTTTTGTAAATTTTGTCATCCGTTCCATCCGTGAGAGAGAGAGAGAGGGAGAGAGAGAGAAAGAGAGAGAGAGAGGAGAGAGAGAGAGAGAGAGAGAGAGTGAGAGAGAAAGAGAAAGAGAGAGAGAGAGGGATAGGGAGATGTCTACTGCTATAGACTAAACTTACTTTAGAGTGTACTTTCTGATCAAATGGTTGGCAGAACTAGCACGTGTGGGATGCAAAGGATGAAAAGTTCTGGCAGTTGGGCGTTCCCCAGTCTAACACCTTGTCGTTCACGCAGAATATCTCTGCACTATATCTCCCTTTACCTGATAGCCGACAGTGCCTGGGATTTATCACAGTTCTCGATTAAACCATTGACGCTGGGGGCAACAGCAAAGTGAGAGGCTGTATGACCAGTGGCTTTCCCACTCATGGAATTCCACTTTACAGCTTAATCTTTAGTGATCGACTATGACTCTCTGACTAGAAAGCTTGACTTGTACAGTCCTTAATGTGCTGCAGCCCTGGGGGCTAGTTGGCCTTCGGAGAACATCTCCAACGCTGATTGTCCTTATGCCCACTTGGCCGAGAGAATGGGGATGTGCTGTGGGCAAGGCATCTCCACTATAATCAAATTTCTGCCCAGTTTCCAAAACAGCAGCTGCCTCCTCTGCTGTTTTGGAGCTCATCGTCGGACACGACGGACAAACATACAAACATACAATAACTGATCGCATTGACTTATTGCGAGACCGAAAATAAACGCTGGGGTAGAATTTTGCGAATAATTATGGAAATGTGCGTGTATGTCTGTGTTAAGTACCCGACCATGATTACAGACAGCTATACTCCGACTTCCGAGAGGAAACAGAAGAAATAGAGAGCAGTGAGAAAGACAGAACAGAAAACAGGGAGAAATGTATGACCATGAGTGATTGCTTGGATGGACTAGGTGACTGATGGGCTGATAGAATTAACTGATCGATTTGCTGATACATACTGACTGGTGTACTAAAATTTGTCATTTAAGCGCAAGAATCTGTCACTGATAGTTAACCATAATCAACATTAACAGAGTATACATCCTCCCCTCCTCAAACATACACACCTTGATTGACAAAATAGACTAATTCGCTAACAAAGCTAGTCTTTGACAATTTTTCCCATCTATGCACAGAAGTTAATTTCCCATAGCTACTGCACGCATTAATTTTGTGCTCTCTCTCTCACACACACACACTATGCTACACTACACTACACTACGCTACATTACACTACGCTACACTACACTACACTACACTACGCTACGTTACATTATTTCACTATACCTCATTAAACTACAGTACACTACACTACACTACACTACACTACACTACACTACACTACACTACACTACACTACACACACTCACACACACACACAATTACACCACATCACACACACCACGCCACACACTATTACACCACATCACACACACCACACCACACACTATTACACCACATCACACACACCACACACTATTACACCACATCACACACACCACACCACACACTATCACACCACACCACACCACACCGCACACTATTACACCACATCACACACACCACGCCACACACTATTACACCACATCACACACACCACACCACACACTATCACACCACACACACACCACACCGCACACTATTACACCACAACACACACACCCACACCACACACTATCACACCACACCACACCACACCGCACACTATTACACCACATCACACACACCACACCACACACTATCACACCACACCACACCATACACTATTACACCACATCACACACACCACACCACACACTATCACACCACACCACACCACACCGCACACTATCACACCACATCACACCACACAGCACAATACTCACACAGTTTCTGGCAGGAAAGCCAAAACTCCCACTAGCGTACATAACATGGCCGACAGCACTCCCAGAATGCACAGCGAAAAGAAACTTCCCTCCGCCATTGTCTGCCATGCTTTGGCCATAAAGACACACAAAACAACCTCCGTGCCAAAAATGGCGTACAACAAGGACTGCACTCTAGATGGTGACGTGGCGATATAATCAATCACTTCAACAGCTTTTAACAATAACCAGAACGTGTATTTTCTATTGGGTCCACTGCGTTTCTCTCCCAATGCAGATTTCTGAAAATGAAGATGGCTGGTAGGAGTGTTATGACCTTGAAATGTTCGGGTGCTTTGCGTTTCGCGTTGAACTAAGTTCTGTTGAAGGTTTTGGATGCGTGAACTCTTGTGAAAGAAGAGTATGTCGTCCTCGATTTTTGTGAATCCATTGTCTGAGTTAATTTCCAAGAGAGGACGTGATGATTCATGAGTCCTGATTTCACTCTGTTCAGATCTACACAAGGCTGGTTTTGGTACTTGCTGCTTTCTTTTATTGACGTGTGCCTTTTCTGACGTTTCGGAATAATAAGTCAATTCATAATCATCTCTAGTTTGTCCAAAATTCTCATACTTCTCTTCCTTTTCTGCACCTTCTGATAATGAGGGTTTATAATGTGACGAAGGTTGTCTCCCTTCTTTGTAAGGTGGTGAAGACTGCCTCCTTTCTTTGTAAGGTGGTGAAGGTTGTCTCCCTTCTTTGAAAGGCGATAAAGATTGTCTCCCTCCATTCTTCAACGGCAAAGAACCTCTTCTACTCATAGAAGGATATTTTCCAGACCTGCGCTGAGATGATGACGGACTGTCAGTGATTCCTTCACGCTGTGATCTTTCTTCGGCTGTGGCTGCAACTCCAACTAAATCACTTCTTCCTTGATCAGAAACGGTTCTGGAAACTTTTGAAAACTCACCACTTAGAGACCCACTCCTGGCCGAAATTTGCTGCGAGGAACTTCCAGACAGTTCCAGCAGACCATCAGAAAATCCAACGCTACTGGACTTCACAGAATCACCGGAAGATCGATCACTCAGCTCTTTGGGCAAGTCCGAATTGGGTGGAAACGAGTCGCGGTTACTCGAATGTGTTGGCGGGTCGTGAACGACGTAGCGCATATGGAGGAGCGCGAAGGTGACGCTGACGTAGGCCAGGAGCGTTCCGATGAGGACCAGTTCGATGAGGATGGTGAGGCGGAAGAAGGTGGCCATGAGGGTGGCCACGAGGCCAGAACACACTGTGGCCGTTAGTGGGGTGTGGCGTTTAGGGCAGATCTTGGCCAGCTGTCTGTGTGGACACAACACACCGGGAAATGAGGATTGATGTACGTTTGTCATGTAAAGAGGAGGAGGAAGGGGAGGAGGAGGAGGAAGAGGAGGAGGAGGAGGAGAAGAGAAGAAGAAAAAGAATGGTTACTACTGCTGCTGCTACTGCTACTACTACGACAACTACCACTGCTGCTGCTTCAGCAAAAGCAACAATAACAACAACTACTACTACTACTTTTACTACTACTACCACTACTACTACTACTACTTTTACTACTACTACCACTACTACTACTACTACTACTACTACTACTACTACTACTACTACTACTACTACTACTACTACTACTACTACTTTTACTACTACTACTACTACTACTACTACTACTACTACTACTACTACTACTACTACTACTACTGCTACTGCTACTTTTACTACTACTACTGCTGCTGCTGCTGCTGCTGCTGCTGCTACTACTACTACTACTACTACTACTACTACTACTACTACTACTACTACTACTACTACTACTACTACTACTACTACTACTTCTGCTGCTGCTACTACTACTACTACTACTTCTACTACTGCTGCTGCTGCTGCTGCTGCTGCTGTTAGTGTTAAAGCCAAGATCAGTTCACTTATCAACAAAGCATTGAAGGGCTCAAGAAGTTGTAAATCACATCTGTAGGAACAGTCCTCAAAGTGCTACTTTTGGCAACATGGGCTATAGTTATCAAAGCCAATTTTACAAATATGACGACTAACCACCAAAATAAAATCATCAAGAAGGGGAAATGTAATAATGGCTGAAGATTGTGGAGTTTTATTTCCCGTTTTATAGCCTTTAAAAAATGTATTCTTTTATTCTTTTATATTGAGGATAATGGAAGCTTGATACTTTGAGGGCCACCCAGAATATAATCATGCCCAGGGGTGTCGTCTTTAGACATCGTCCTCAAAGTAGGAATGAAGCTACCTTAAGGTGTGGGCAAAAATAGTCACATACCCCCAACACCACATCATTGGTAGACCTTGGAGAAAGACCTTGGAAAAAAACCAACCCCCCAACCCCCCACCCCAAAACAAAACAAACAAAAACAATATATATATAGAAATAATAAAAATAATGACAATATATATATCTATGTATATATATACATATAAATATATATACATATTTAGATATATGTGTGGTTTTGGGGGCCTTTGACTATTTTATATTTTTATATAAGTTTGACTATTATATATATATATATATATATATATATATATATATAATAGTCAGTCAAACACCCCAAAAAACACACCATTGGTAGACATTGGAGTTCCAGTCGAAATCCCCCCCCCCACCCCGCAAGCCCCACCTCCACCCCAAAACAAAACAAAAACAATATATATATATATATAAGTATGATCTTCATATTTTGTAACACTTCATTAAAAAAATAACAAAAAAGATAACTATACACATCCAAAGAAAGCAATTCACAACATTACAACAATCCCAGAGCGTTTCCATTTCCCCTTCTCTCTCTCTCACAAACCCACCCACACAATAACACGCGCGCGCGCGCGCGCACACACAACAAACACCACACCACACCACACCATTCCACACTACGCCACAACCCCCCCCCCCACCCCCACACACAATTCAATGATAGAGAAAGGAGACACAAAATATATCTAAAGAGGACACAAAATGTAGATATCGTAACAGATAGAAGAGAATATCATTTACATAATGCATGTATCTCATATAGAACTCGAAACAATTGTATTAAAATTACAAATCAAAGACAAAAACTAACCATGTATTGAAAATTAAGTGACGAAATCACAGTTGTCTCTATCAGCAGTAATCATCAAATATTTATCGAATGTTTTAAGAAATAAAAATCTGAAATAAAATCACATGCTTTAGGTACATGAATTAGCAAGAGATATTACAACTATGTTGCGTTTTGTTGTTGTCAATCAAGTCTACTTACTTAAATGCAATAAAATTCTAATTGAATCGAACGAAAAATTCAATCACTTAACACCACCCCCTCCCCCCCCCCCCCCCCCACCACCCACACCCACCACACACAAATTCACACACGCCTACCCACACAACAACCACACACACACACAACCACCCCTCCACCCCCAACCACACACACACCCACCCATACCCTACACCCATACCCCCACACAACCCCCCCCCCCACCCACACACCCACCACACCCACCACTCCACACACACCACCACTCCCACCACCACCACCACCACTACCCACCACCACCACCACTTCACCACCCCACCCACCACCACCACCACCACCACCTTTACTCCCCCTCACCTAAAAATCAACCCGTCCGTGGCCATGGCCATCAACACACGCGGCAGGGGGAAGAGGGAGCCGAAGGTAGCCGCCACTTCCCCAGACACCGCGCCCACCGCCATCACGTATTTGCCCGGGGTGAAGTTCACCAGGGGGAACACCTCCGTCATGGCCGTGTGCGGGGGTAAGAGGTCGAAGGGCAGGTCGAAGGTCAAGGTCAGGATGACGAGGGCGTAGGTCAGGGCGCTGATGGCGATGGAGAGGAGGATGGAGAGAGGGATGGAGCGGGAGGGGGACCTGGCTTCTGCCCCTGCCGCTGCCAACCCGTCGAATCCGATGAAGGCGAAATAGCAGGTAGGGATGGCTCGTACCACCTGCGTACGCACGCGCGCGCGCGAACAGACAGACACACACAAATCCCCACACTTAAAATACATTTTAACTTTTCCAAACATTCACCCTTTCACCGCTCATTCATACTACCACTACAAACATTCCAACACAAAAAACCACATACGAAAAAAACACACACAATTCCCCAATACACATTCACACACAATCACACATCCATTCACACATACGCCACAAACGCACACACAACTTTAAACCCCCAAAATTCACACTACGCACCCCAACACACACCCACACAATTACAAAAATTCAAATACCACAAAAAAACACACACACATTCACAAAAAAAACACACACATTACACAATTCACAAATTCACACACACACCACACCTTTCCCCAACACTTCCCTACGCACACAAAACACACACACTTCCCATACATTCCACAAATGCAACACACACATTCAACACAACACACCAAAGACACACATTCACACACACACAATTCACACACATGCCAATCCCACCACACCTTACACACACATTCAAACACCACACACACACGCACACACACATTCCCCAATTCACACACTTTTCCCTACGCCACACATTCAAAACCACTTCACACCCCCAAAAAAAACACACATGAAAAACAAAAAAAAATTTGGGTGAGGTCACGTCGTGATGTGAGAAGCCCAAAGCCTGAGGGATAATATGACCCCATTTTTTTGGGGGAATGTGAGAGGCATTCATGAAAAAAGAGTTTAAATTTAAAGAAGAAAAAAGAAAAAAAAGAACACAAACATAGATCTATCCCCCCGACCCCCCCCTGCCACCCCTCCCCCTCCCTGCCCCCCAAACACAACACACACACACAAAAACTTTTCTAGAGTTAACATCTGCAGACTCCACTCTCCAAAAGTCCTTCGGATAGACAAAACCGAGGCCCGTGTGCGAAGACATAGAACATCTTGCCACACGTTAAAACCCCCCTTTTCCCCTTTTTCGAAAAAGTAGGCCATTTGTGCCGGGGGGCGGATGACAAATTGACAAAACTGCATGCACACGGGGGCTGGATCAAAAAAACAACGAGTGCTTTTTCAATTATTATGAATAAAAGAATAAAAAAAAAATATTTAAAAGGGGATGCCTTATTTTTTTATTCATTTATTTATTCTTTATATCGAGGTAAGAAAAAAGACTTATGTGCTTTTATTTTTACATCCATCCCCGTTTTGTATGGTTTTTTTTAAAATTCCCTTACCTTCCCACCCGGGACCAAAGGTTACTCTTACGAAAAACGGAACAAGATTTAAACCCTGTGGGCAAAATACCTACGTGCGTTGCCACGGACCTCGGTTTATAGTCCATCCGAAGGGCTTTTTGGGGGAGGTGGAGTTGCACTGATGTTAACTCCCCGGAGGAAAAAGAGGAGCAGAGGATCTTACCCAGTGACCCCCATGGGAAAAAAATCCCGGGGCGTCCAGTTTTGGGTGACCCAGGAAAGAGGGGCGCCCCCGAAAGCCACCAGCACCCGGGAGTTGCAGCCGTTGAGGGCGTTGTTGACCTTGGCCGACATCTCCGCTCCAGAGGCCAGCAGCAAGGTCAAGGCCGCGCAGATGCCCGCCGCCACAAGGTCAAGTTTCGGCAAACCTGAAGAAAAGTGAGGATGATGGAGCTCATAATATAATGTTTTTGTTTTTATCTCTTTAATTTTATGAGGAGAGGGAAAATGAGAGTGAGGAGTAGGAAGGAAGAAGAGTGGTTGAGTTAAAAGGGAAAAGAGTGGGTGTGGGGGGGGGGTGGGGGGTGGGGGGGAAAATTGGGGCGAAAAAAGATGAAAAGGAGGAGAAGAAACAAAGTAAAAAAAAAAGAAAAAGAAAAATAGGAGAAGCAAGATAAAGGATAGGAGAAGGAGGAGGACTAGGAGGAGAGGAGGGGAGGAGGAGGAGGGAGGATGCAAAGAGGATGAAGAAGAAAGAGAAGAAGAAGAGGAAAAAGAAGAATTGCGAAGAAGAAGAATTACGACGACGACGACGACGGGGACGACGAAGAAGAAGAAGTATGCAAAAGAAGAATGCAAAGAAGAAGAAGAAGAATGCAAAGAAGAAGAAGAAAAATGCAAAGAAGAAGAAAAATGCAAAAAAGAAGAAGAGAAGAATCCCGAAAATTGCGAAGAAAAAGAAATCCTCTCTCCCTCTCTCTCTCTCTCTCTGTAGTTGGGGCCGGATTGAAAAAAAACACGAATAGGAATATCATTCTGTACCCCTTGGAAATTAAAGATAATTCATTCATCATTCATCTTCATTCAATTTCATTCATTCATTTCATTTATCATTCATTCATTAATTTTGTCTGTCTGTCTGTCTGTCTGTCTGTCGTTTGCCTGTCTTGTCTCTGTCTCTGTTTTCGTGTCTGTCTGTCTCTATCTCTCCCCTCTCTCTCTCTCGTTTCTCTCTGGCGATGTCTCTCTGTCTCTGTCTGTCATCAGTCAGTCAGTCAGTCAGTCTGTCAGTCTGTCTCTCTCCCTCCTTCCCTCCCTCTCTCTTCCTCTCCACCCCCCCCCCTCTCTCTCTCTCTAACACACACCTGCTGAGGCAGCCAGAGGCTTCAGAAAGCCAGAGAACACCCCGTTACACAAAGAGTCCAGCGTTTCACTTAGCGCTACCGCCCCGGCAGCAGTTCCGATGACGTATTCCACAACCAGCCCCCAACCGATGACGAAAGCAGCAAGCTCTCCCGCGGTGACGTAAGCATACATGTAGGCAGATCCAGAAGACTTGGGACACAGCCCTGCTAGTTCCGCATAGCACAGACCTGGGGACAGTATTACTAGCGTTTGGAGAAATGTGTACATCTCTGTCTGTCTGTTTGTCTCTGTCTGTCTGTTTGTCTGTCTGTCTCTGTCTGACTGTCTCTCTTTCTCTGTCTGTCTGTCTCTGTCTCTGTCTGTCTATCTATCTGTCTGTCTGTCTGTCTCTCTCTGCGCTTGTGTGCATTATATGTATGTATGTATGTATGTATGTATGTATGTATGTATGTATGTATGTATGTATGTAGGTATGTATGTATGTATGTATGTATGTATTGAGTTTGATCTTAATAGTATGTATGTATGTATGTATATGTGTGTGTGTGTGTGTGTGTGTGTGTGTGTGTGTGTGTGTGTTTAAGTGTTTGTGCGGGCGCTTGCGTATGTGTGTCTGTGTCAGTGAGCGTTTGGACGTGTGTTTTGCATGCAGGTGTGCATATAATCGAATGCTTGTGGGTTTACTTTTTTGTATTAAAAAATACTTTTATATCGAGGGTAATGAAATAAGTACTTATGTGCTTTTTACATCCAGTCCCCGTGTGTAAGCGGTTTTGTACATTTTATCATCTGTTCCCACCGGCCCACAATGGCCGACTCTTACGAAAATTGGAACGGGCTTTAACGTGTGCGCAAGATGTTCTGCGTGCGTTCGCACTCGTGGCCTCGGTCTATAATCTCATCCGAAGGACTTTTGGGGAGAGTAGGTGGCTACATGTGCGTTGTGTATGTGTGTGTGTGTGTGTGTGTGTTGGGGGGAAGGGGGGCATGTGGCTTGGTGGGAAGGTGTATGTATTTTAATGTGCATGCATGAATATGCGTTGCAAGATATAGCGCTATATAAGTTCCATTTCTTCTTCTTCTTCTTCTTCTTCTTCTTGCCTGTGTTTGGACTTAGTGATCATTTTCCTGTTTGTTTAACTTGGTCCAAAAAGGGTGCCAAAATCCCTATATGTCGACACAAATGTATTTCTTTTAGAAGTTACAAATCGTTTCGTATTGAAGAGTTTCTGTATGATTTATGTCTGGCCAATTTTTCTGAGGTGTATCAGTTCAATGATCCAAACGAAGCTCTTGCTGCTTGGTACAAAATGTTTCTGTCTGTCTAAGACAAGCACGCACCACTCAAAATGAAATGTGTCAAATTTAAAGAAAAACCACCTTGGCTTACTGACGAAATTAATGCAGCTATTTCAATCCGAGACTCTCTGCTAAGATCAACAGGCAGAGATGACAATTTCAGGAAACAACGAAATAAGATAACAGCAATGAAAAGAGCTGCAAAAAGAAATATTTCAGTGATCTTATATCATCTTAAAAGGACACTAAATCACTCTAGAAAGCCATAAACCAACTGTCTGGTAAAGCATCGGTATCTGTTTCACCTTCTTGCAACTTATCAGCTGTAAGTATCAATAAATATTTCACCACAGTAGGAGAAACGGTTGTTCCTGTAGACTATACAAAATGTAACAATTTGCTTGCATTAAAAGATTTTTGTAATTCAAGAAAAATACTTACTTGGTTGAAATTTGGGTTTATTGGTGTACATGAGGTATACAAAGAACTGTGCTCATTAAAACAGTCAAAATCGCGGGGCTTCGATGACGCTGACAGTAGAATTTTAAAGATCTCTGCTCCCATAATTTCTGAACATATCACATATATTTATAATCTCTGTGTAGAAAATCCTGCTTCCCTCAAGCATTTAAAGATGCCAAAATAATACCACTCTTTAAATCTGGCGACCCAAATGATCCCTCAAATTATAGACCTATCTCTATTCTGTCTACGTTGTCTAAGCCCCTTGAAAAACACCTTAAGAGCAACCTTCAATCTCACTTTATCAAGTATGATTTATTTCACCAAAACCAGAGTGGATTCAGGAGAAACCACTCCTGTCATACTCTTCTCACAAATCTCATAGAACAATGGCATGGGAACATTAATAACAATATGTTATCAGGAGCCATTTTTGTAGATTTTACTAAGGCATTTGACACTATTGATCATGCTCTTCTATTAAAAAAGCTAGACATGTATGGCTTATGTTCTGAATCAGTTGGACTTATATCGTCCTTTCTAGGTAATAGACGACAAGCAGTATACCGAGATTGTGTTACCTCCCCCTTTATGCCGATTAATTATGGAGCTCCACAGGGATCAGTTTTAGGTCCCATTTTATTTTCAGTTTATGTAAATGATCTTCCACTGAACGTTTCCACCTCATGTGAACTATTTGCTGATGATACCACGATCCATAATAAAGGTAAGGATGCAAGTTCGCTTTGTTTTGAATTGCATAAAAGATTTTGATAAACTTGTTTATTGGTCTGAACTTAACCATATGGCTCTCCATCCTGGAAAGTCGAAATTTATGCTAATTACAACCAGACAAAAGCGACAAAACATTAGATTGAAGTTACCTGATCTTAAAGTTTACAATACACACTTGGAAGAAGTGGATTTTCATAAATTGCTTGGGTTAACTATTGATAACAATTTGTCCTGGTTTAGTCATCTTTCAAATTTGTCTAAAAAGTTAGCCCAGAAAATCTTTCAGCCCAATAGAATAAAACTTTTGCTTGATCAACATACCCGCAAACTATTTTTTCATGCTTATATACAGCCTGACATAGATTATGCTTCCACATGCTGGGATTTAGCCAGTAAAAATTGTCTAAAGCGATTAGAAAGTTTGTATAGACGTTCTTTAAAAATAGTGCTTCTTAAATCAACACCCTTGGAAGTAACAGATTACAAGGAACTTAATATTCTTCCCTTCCATCTAAGATGTCGTTTTAACAAAGGTGTGTTCATGTACAAAATTATGTATAATCTAACCAGCCGCCATGGCGCAGTGGTTAGCGCCTTGGGTTACGGACTGGAAGGTCGCGGGTTCGAATCCCATAAGAGTCATAGGGATTTTTCGGACTCCGGCCGGCTCCTACCCAGAGTGAGTGTGCTGTGGGCTCAGTGGGAAGACTGGGACCACACAGTCGAGCTTCATCCACTTAACGGATGCCAGTTTGAGAGTGTTGCTCAAATTACCTGACCAACACTGCAGGTGTCTGTATCTCTCGGGCCCGGTTGACGCCGGGATATATTATGATAGTAAGCGTAGAGTACAACCCTGTCAAGTAGTCTCAAAGCATATGCACTTCCACAGCAGCATCATTACGTCATCCTCATTGTCATTGATCATCATGCATTAAAAAAAAAAAAATTGCCTCTGATTCGGTGGTCCCGAATTCTCTGGTCTCATGGTGGCCTCAGATTCGGTTTGCCCATACACTTCTGTGCCTGTGGTGAGTTTGTGTCAAAGCCTTTGGGGTTGGAGGTTCGCGGGGGGGCGGTCGTTGGAGGGACGTTGTTGTGGTTGCCACCTGGGGTGGGCAACTCACTCAGTCTGGCTCCGCGACTGAGCTAATACTGTCGTTAGTAGGGGGCTTAGTAGGTGGTGTCCTGCGTATGTTAGCTCAGAACAGGCACCACTGAACACCACCAAAGTGACCCAGCAGCAGTGCAGGGCCCCTCTGGCTGGTGGCCCCACGGCGGCCTGATAGTGATGGGCTCCCTGTGGACTTCCGACCCTGAGGATGAGACATAACAAATCTGGGTGTGGTTGTGGCGGGGAGATTGGAATGAGCGGCGTGGGAACAGTAGGACGGGGGTCGTCAGAAGATGAGGCAGCAAAAAAAAAAAAAAAAAAAAAAAAAATTATGTATAATCTTGCGCCATTCTATCTTCACAACAAGTTTATTGTAAATAATGTTCGAGGCAAAAGTATACTGTTTATCCCACGACCAAGAACTGATCTCTTTATGTCTTCTTTAATTTATTCAGGAGGTAAACTTTGGAATGAAATCCCTGATCACTTAAAACAAAAACCTAGTTTTTCATCTTTCAAAACATCGTTTCAGAGATATTTGTTTCAGGTGGTCTGAAAGAACTAAGCGCTTGGTCCTGTGTGAGAGGAAATGAATATCCAGAAGATGTGGACTGAGTGGGGACAGATGGACAGGGAAGAACTTGAAGGAAGGACCAGGGGCAATCAAAGAAGCTGCATCAACATGTCTCCTACTCCCGCTTAGACTAGAAATTATTGTTACGCCATTATTGATAAAGTCTTATTTAGTTGATTGTGAATATAATGTGTGTATGAGGGTGTTATATTTACTTGTAAACTTGTTTGTGAGTGTGCTGTCTTTTTCTTCATTTTTATTTTCGTGTTCTCGTTGATAATTGGGGCTTGTTTGTGTGTGTGTGTGTGTGTGTGTGTGTGTGTGTGTGTGTGTGTGTGTGTGTGTGTGTGTGTGTGTGTGTGTGTGTGAGTGTGTGTGTGTGTGTGTGTGTGTGTGAGTGTGTGTGTGTGTGTGTGTGTGAGTGTGTGTGTGTGTATGTGTGTGTGCGTGTGTGTGTATGTATGTGTGTGAGTGTGTGTGTTCATGCATTTTTCTACAAATTCCTTTGGTTTGGATGAGACTTGTTGGGTTTATTCTATAATATTTTCCTTAGGAAAATGGGGAGTGGAGTAGGACATGGTGCAAAGAAACGTTGTACTTATTCATTTCCCTACAACATAGTGTTAAATGCGTTTGTATATTCTCTGTTTATCTGTCTGTCTGTACCTGTCTATAGCTCCGGCTCTATCTCTGTCTCTGCCTGTCTGTTGCCTGTTGTCTCTCTCCCTCCCTCCCTCCCTCCCTCTCCCTCTTTCTCTCTCTCTTATTGTCTCTTTGATTTTCATCTAATAATAGTAGTAGTATTTCATTATGATGCTCATTTGAATCTTCATTGGAATGTATCTAAAACTGCTGATTCTTACTGTGGCATACTTTGTTTACTTGAAGGGTTTTTTGCATTGCTGTTGTTTTGTCTATTTGTTGCTGCTAGGTTTAGTTTCGGTTCTTCTGTTTTGATTATGTGTGTGTGTGTGTGTGTGGGGGGGGGGGGTATGTAGTTTTTCTCGACTTTTTTCTTCTTTTATTATTTTTTTCCTTTTTTTTCCCATGTTTTTTGTGAGAGCATGGTGTAAAGAAGCCCTGTGCTTATCCATTTACTCTCAATAAAATTTCGAGTTCGAGTTCTCCTTCTTCTTCTTCTTCTTCTTCTTCTTCTTCTTCTTCTTCTTCTTCTTCTTCTTCTTCTTCTTCTTCTTTCTTCTTCTTCTTCTTCTTTCCTGTTCCGTTTCGTGAGAGTAGGCCATTGTGTGACGGTGGGAACAGATGACAAAACTTACAAACAAACCACAGACACACGGGGACTGGATGTAGAAAGGCACATAAGTGCTTATTCCATGATCCTCGACATAAAAGAATAAAAAAAATATAGTATTGTATTTCAACATATTTTGGTATGAAAATACTCCACTCCACTCTACTCCACACACACACACACACACACACACACACACACACACACACACACACACCACACACACACACACACAACACACACACACACACCACACACACACCACCACCACCA
>CM054163.1:7249711-7257211 GCA_028751875.1 Rapana venosa
GTACTATCTGTTGTTGTCTGTCTGTGTCAGTCTGTCTGTTGTTGTGTATCTGTCTCTGTCTGTCTGTCTCTTTCATTGGAATTCTGTCCAACTTTTCTTTTTCTTGTTGTCTTCTCTTGTTGTGTTTTAGAAGCTTTTGGATATTGTTTGTTGTTGTTGTGGTGGTGGTGGTGTTTGTTTGTGTTTGTTAGCTAGTTTCTTCTTTCATCTTTACTTGGCTTTCTTGTTTGTTTCCTTTTCTTGGACTTGGAACTTTTTCTTCTTTCCTTGTTTATTGTCTTTCGTTCATTGTTTAGTTCCTGTTCTTTCACCCTCAGTTCTTCTTTCTTTCTTTCTTTCTTTCTTTCATTCTCCTTTTTCACACATTTTCTTCTTGTGTGTGTGAGAGAGAGATAGAGATAGATAGATAAAGAGAGAGAGAAAACGGGAGAGAGAGAGAGAGAGAGAGAGAGAGAGAGAGAGAGAGAGAGAGAGAGAGAGAGAGAGAGAGAGTGCGCGCGTACATAAGTGTGTGTGTGAGAGAGAGAGAGAGAGAGAGAGAGAGGGAGAGAGGGAAGAGAGAGAGAGATGCGCGCGTATAAGTGGTGGGTTGTGTGTGTGTGTGTGTGTGTGTGTGTGCGTGCGTGTGTGTGTGTGTGTGAGAGAGGGATAGAGAGAGAGAGATTGCGCGCGTATATAAGTGTGTGTGTGTGTGTGTGTGTGTGGAGAGAGGAGAGAGAGAGAGAGAGAGGAGAGAGAGAGGAAGAGAGAGAGAGAGGCGCTATACTAAGTGTGTTTGTGTGTGTTTGAATAGAGAGAGAGAGAGAGAGAAGAGAGAAGAGAAGAGAGAGAGAGAAAGAGAGAGAGAGAGAGAGAGAGAGGAGAGAGAGAGAGAGAGAGAGAGAGAGAGAGAAAGAGAGATGAGAGAGAAAGAGAGAGTGCGCGCATACATAAGTGTGTTTGTGTGTGGTGTGTGTGTGAAAGAGAGAGAGAGAGAGAGAGAGAGAGAGAGAGAGAGGATGAGAGAGATGAGAGGGAGGAGGAGGAGAGGAGAAGAGAGAAGGATTGCGCGCATACATAAGTGTGTTTGTGTGTGGAGAAGAGAGAGAGAGAGAGAGAGAGAGAGAGAGAGAGAGAGAGAGAGAGAGAGGGTGGAAGAGAGAGAGAGAGAGAGAGAGAGAGGCGCATACATAAGGTGTTTGTGTGTGTGTGTGTGTGTGTGGTGAGAGAGAGAGAGAGAGAGAGAGGAGAGGAGAGAGAGAGATGCGCGCGCATACATAAGTGTGTTTGTGTGTGTGTGTGTGTGTGTTGTGGAGAGAGAGAGAGAGAGAGAGAGAGAGAGAGAGAGAGAGAGAGAGAGGAAGAAGAGAGAGAGTTTCGCGCTACATAAGTGTGTTTGTGTGTGTGTTGTGTGTGTGAGAGGAGAGAGAGAGAGAGAGAGAGAGAGAGAGAGCGGAGAAGGGAGAGAAGAGAGAGAGAGAGAGAGAGAAGAGAGTGCGCGCATACATAAGTGTGATTGTGTGTGTGTTGTGTGTGTGTGAGAGAGAGAGAGAGAGAGAGAGAGAGAGAGAAGAGAGAGAGAGAAGAGAGAGAGAGAGAGAGAGTGCGCGCATACATAAGTGTGATTTGTGTGTGTTTGTGTGTGTGTGTGAGAGAGAGAGAGAGAGAAAAGGGAGGAGGAAGAGAGAGAGAGAGAGAGATGTGGGAGAGAGAGAGAGAGGAGAGAGAGAGAGAGAGTGCGGGCATACATAAGTGTGTTTGTGTGTTGTGTGTGAGAGAGAGAGAGAGAGAGAGAGAGAGAGAGAGAGAGAGAGAGAGAGAGAGGAGTGGAGAAGAGAGAGAGAGAGAGAGGAGAGAAGGAGAGAAGAGAGAGAGAGAGAGAGAGAGAGAGAGAGTGCGCGTGCGTACATAAGTGTGTGTGTGTGTACGTGCATGCATGAATGGGGTGTTGTGTGTGTGGTGTGTGTGTGTGTGTTCGTGTTTGTGCTTGCGAGCGTGCATGCGTGCGCGCGCGCGCGCGTGAGTGTGTGTGTGTACGTGTGCGGGCACGCTTTTGTGTGTGTGTGTGTGTGTGTGTGCTTGCATGCCTTTGTCCGCGCGTGCGTAGGTAACTATACGGGTATGTAGATCATCTCAACATAGTTGATGCTTGACTTCACTCGTGGGAAACTGATACTCTGTACTACCCTCCTTTTTTTCAAGAGTGACGACACACTGCTTTTTGTTTTGTCTGTCTGTCTGTCTGTCTGCGTGTCTGTGTGTGTGTGTGTGTGTCTGTCTGTCTGTGTGTCTGTCTCTGTACTTGTGTGTGTGTGTCTCTCTCTCTCTGTCTGTCTGTGTGTCTGTGTGTCTCTGTGTTTTTCTGTCTGTCTCTCTCCCTCGCACACACATACAAACATACACACACGCACACACGCAAGCACACACGCACGCACGCTCACATACAAACACACACATAAACACACATGGGACCATTTAAAAAATAAATGTTTGACTTTGACTTTCACACAAACACACAAATACATACAGACACACAAGACACACACGCAGACACACACACGCACGCACACAAGCACGCATGCACACACACACACACACACACACACCACACACACACACACACACACACACACACACACACACACACACCACACACACACACACACACAGAGGCGCCTTTGCCTCTCAAAGCCAGTACCACCAGTTTCACGCAGTGTAATATGCTTTGTATTGCAATGTATTGCATTGTGTTGTGTTACATTGCATTGCGTTGCATTTTATTGCATTACATTGTACTGTAATGTATTGCATGCATTGTATTGCATTGCATTGTCTTGAATTGTTTTGCATTGTATTGTATTGCACTGTATTACACTGTATTGTATTGCATACATTGCACTGTATTACATTGCACTGTATTGCATTGCATTGTATTGCGCTGTATTGTTTTGCATTGCATTACATTGAATTTCATTTCATTGCATTGTCTTGTATTGTATTTGTTTGCATAGTATTGTATTGCTCTGTATTACAATGTATTGTATTGCATTGCATTGCATTTCATTGTATTGCATCGTATTGTTTTGCATTTTATTGTATTGCATTATATTGTATTGCATTGCACTGTATTGTATTACATTGTATTGTCTTGTATTGCATTGCACTGTATTGTTTTGCATTGTATTGTATTGTATCTATTGCATTGCATTGCGTTGTATCGTATTGTATTTCCTTCCTTTCTTTCTTTTTTTATTTTTCTTTCTTTCTTTCTTTTCTTTCTTTCTTTTATCTATTTATTTATACCACTTTAAGTCACGGCAGATTTCTCTGCATGAAATTCGGACTGCTCTCCCCAGGGAGAGAGCGTCGTCACAAGAGCAGCGCCATCTTTTTTTTTCCCCTTTTCCTGTCTGCAACTATATTTGCTTCCCTATCAGTGTGGCTTTTTTTCTACATGATTTGCCAGAACGACTCTCTTGTTGTCGTGAGTCCTTTTACCTGCGCAAAATATGTGTAACACACGGGACCTTGGTTTATTGTCTCATCTGAAAGACTAGCACCCAGACCACAGCTCACGGTCTAATGAATGGGGGAAAAGTTTTGGGCCCAAACGGGGATGGAGCCACTACACGCTTGAAAACCTAGACATCATGCTTCCTAGGCAGGTCAGCTACCTCTAGACCACTGATTCACCTATGGCAAGCGTGAAAGCTATGTACAATACAATAAAATACAATACGAAACAATACAGCACAATACAATACGACACAATACGATACAATACAGCACAATACAATACAATAAATTGGCTGGGAGGGTGTGTGTGTGTGCGTGTGTGTGTGGTGTGTGTGTGTGTGTGTGTGTGTATGTGTGTGTGTGTTGTGAGAGTGAGTGTGAGTGTGTGTGAGTGAGTGTGTGTGTGTGAGTGAGTGTGTGTGTGTGTGTGTGTGTGTGTGTGTGTGAGTGAGTGCGTGTGTGTGAGTGTGTGGTGTGTGAGTGAGTGAGTAGTGTGTGTTGTTGGTGTGTGTGTGCGTGTGTGTGTGTGTGTGGTGTGTGAATGTGTGTGTGTGTGCGCGCGTGTGTGTGTGTGGTATGTGGTGTAGTGTTGTGTGTGTATGTGTGCGTATGTGTGTGCGTGTATGTGTATGTAATGTGTGTGTATGACGTGTATGCTGTGTGTGTGCGTGTCTGTGAGTGTGTGTGTGTGCGTGCGTGCGTGGCTTGTGTGTGTGATTTGTTGTGTGTGTGTGTGTGTGTGTGTGTGTGCATGTGTGTGTGCGTGGGTGTTTTTGTATTGTACATGACATCATATTTGGTATTGCTATTTAGTAGCATGCGCGTTTTTTCTTTCGCCATATTAATTGATTTCCATGTTTTATTACATGTTTTGGTATATGTATGATTATGAGGACACATGATAAAACTAGGCGTGGCCCGAAGGTTTCATCCTTGCCCAGCAAGCCATTCATTCATTCATTCATTCATTCATTCATTCATTCATTCATTCATTCATTCATTCATTCATACATTCATTCATTCTCTCTCGCTCTCCCTCCCTCTTTTCTGTCTGTTTGTCTGTCTGTTCCTCCCTCCCTCTGTCTGTCTGTATATCTGCCAGTCTGTCTGTCTCTGCCTCTGTCTATCTGTCTGTCTGTCTCTGCCTCTGTCTGTCTGTCTGTCTGTCTCTGCCTCTGTCTATCTGTCTGTCTGTCTCTGCCTCTGTTATCTGTCTGTCTGTCTCTGCTCTGTCTATCTGTCTGTCTGTCTCTGCCTTGTCTATCTGTTGCTGTCTCTGCCTCTGTCTATCTGTCTGTCTGTCTCTGCTCTGTTATCTGTCTGTCTCTGCCTCTGTCTATTTGTCTCTGCCTCTGTCTATCTGTCTGTCTGTCTCTGCCTCTGTCTATTGTCTGTCTGTTCTGCCTCTGTCTATGCGGCTGTCTGGCCTCTGCTTTGTGCTGTCTCGCCTCTGTTATGGGCTGTTTGTCTCGCCGTTATCGGAGGGGGTTCCCCTCTTTCGGGGTGGCGCCAACAAAACATCTTCATCCAACGCACTCTTAATACAAAATCTTAAAACCACACTCCTGACAAAAATCTTGAATTAACCAATCTGACCCAAAATCCCAATATACAACAACTCTGATCAAACCACCGGGAAAAAAATTGAATAAAAATTGATAACACAACCCCCCAAAATCTTAAAATTTAATTTATAAAAAAATAAAAAATTTTTTAAATAAAATTTTAAATAAAAAAAAATAATATAAAAACCCAAAAATTTTTAAAAAAATTAATTCCAAAACACACAAAACCCAACACACACCCCCTCAATACACACCCCACTCTTACATCACACACCCCTCCAATACAAACACTCTCTCCCTACACAAAAACCCTCCCCATACCCCCACCTCTCACTACACAACACCCCCAATAACACACACTCTCACTACAAAACACATCTCTACATACACACACCCCCTACATACACATTCCCCACTTAAAACACATCTCTCCTACACACCCTCCCCACATCCAACACTCTCTCCAACACACCCTCTCACTCCACCACCTTTTCACTCCCCAACACCTCCTTTCCCCATCCCCCCACCTCTTCCACCATCCACCCACCCTCACAAACACCCCCTCCTCCTACCACACACTCTCTCACTCCCCCCTCCACTCCCCAACCCCCCAAACCCCTCCCATCCCCAACCCCCCCCCCCCCCCCCCCCCAAACCCCCCACACCACCCCTCCCTACCCCACCCCCCAAATTTTCCCCCTCCCCCAACTCCTCCCCCTCCCCCCCATCTCAACCACACCCTTTTTTCCCACAAACCCACCCCACCCTTCACAACCACCCTCTCTTCCCCTCCCCCCCCCCTCCCCAAACCACCCCCCACTACACCACCCCCCCACAACACCCCCCCCACCCCCAAACAAACCCCACCCAACCCACCCCCAACCCCCCCCAAAACCCCACCCCCCCAAACAACCCCCCCCCCCCAAACACCCCCACCCCCACCCTTCCCCCAAACCCCCCCACACACACCCCCCCACCACACCCCCACCCCAACACCCCCCTCCCCACACCAAACCCCCCCCCATACCCCACCCCCCCAACCCCCCCCACACACCCACACCCCCCCAAAAACACCCCACTCCCCCCCCCCCATCATCCCCACCCCAAACCCAACCCCCCCCAAACCCCCCCACCCCCACACAACCCCACCCCCCAAACCCCCAAAACCAACCCCCCACCCCCCCCACCTCTTCCCCCCCCACCCCCCTCCCCCCAACCCCCACCCCTTAAAACCCACAACACCCCTTTTCTCCCATCCCCCCCTTCTCTCACTACAACCCCCTTTTCCCCATCACACACACCTTCCTACACCCCCCTCCCAATAACACCTCCCCCTAACCCCAACCTTTCCATACACCACCTCTCACTCACACACACTCTCTCCTCCCCCCTCCACTCCTACACACACCCCCTTCTCCCTCCCCACCCACCTTTCACTAACAACCACTCTCTCTCTCACAACCACACCCACTTTTCCCCCCCTTTAAAACACCCTTCTCAATACCCCCACTTCCCCCCAAAAACCCCCAAATTTCTCCCAAAAACACACACACTCCTCTTTTCAAAAAACACCACTCATCCCTAAACCCACCCCCTTCTCCCTCCACCTTTTCACAACACACCCCCTTTTCCATACAAATCTCTTCTCCCCTCCCCACCACCCCTTTCACTACACCAACCCTTCTAACTACCCCAACTCTCTTTTACTACACCCATCTCTCCAACCACACCCTTCTCTCTCTCTCCATACCACACCTCTCTTTTCCCCCAAACACACCCCCTTTCACATACACCACCCCCCAAAAACCCAACCCCACCTTCTTCCCACAACCCCCACTCCCCACCCATCACAAAACCCCTCTCCCCTTCCACTCACCACTCCTCCCCACCCCCCCACTCTCCTCCAACACCACTTTTCCCTCTCCCCAAACCCACACCCATCTCTTCTCACAATACCACCCTTTCCCCACACACAACCCACACCTCTCCTACCAATACACCCTCCCTCTTCCCATAAAACCCCACACCTTTTCCCACACACACACACTCTCCCCTTACAAAGCCCACTCTTTCTCTCACACCTCACAACACACCTCTCTCTTCACCTAACCACACTCTCTCTCTCAACCTTTACACCACCCACATTTCCCCAACCCAACCCCACACCCACTCCCCCCCAACCACACACATCCCCCACCCCCACCACACCCCCCGTCACCCATCCACACCCCCAAAATAAACCCCCCTCCCACCACATACCACACACCTCCTCCAAAACCCTCAACACACACCCCCCAAAAAACAACCCCAACTTTTCCCCTTCCATACCCCACCCAAAAACCCCCCTTCCCCCTCCAAAACACCACTCCTTTTTCCTCCAACTCCCCACCCACTCTTCTCACATACACACCACCATCTCTCCCAACAAATTTTCTCTTCT
>CM054163.1:7262211-7264711 GCA_028751875.1 Rapana venosa
CACTTAAAAACCACGGACACCCTGTATTGAAAATATATCTATTCAATGGTGGTTTTTTGGCAAGCAACTGCATACACTTCGAGGGAAACTGGCACAAGTGCAATAAACCGGCACTCTTTATTGTTCTTGGTCAATAAAAAAGCTCCTAACTTAAACACTGATTAGCTACGATTACTGTAAGCTGGAAGTATACACACACACACACACACACACACACACACACACACACACACACACACACACACACACACACACACACACACACACACAACACGGACACACACACCAAACACACACACACCCACACGAACAAACAACACACAACACACACACACACACACACACAACACACACACACACACACACACACACACACAACACACCACACACACACACACACACACACACACACCACACACACACACACACACACACAACACACACACACACACTCCACACACACAACACACAACACACACACAACGACAACACACACACACACACACACACACACACACACAAACAACACGCGCGCGCGCGCATTTTCTTTAAGTTAACCCCTCAGGTAGACTGACGAAACGTCAGTAGGCCTACCAAGGGTGCTGTTGTGTACAACCTACACTTGAAAGCTTTGTCAGCCACGCAACCCGGTAAACTAGTCAGCACAGACTGCAAATACCTTGTACTTGTGGTGTGACGATTTCAAAACCTCTCTTTTTTTTAATAGATCGGTTACAACTCAGGTGAAACTGACACACGTTCGGCAAATTACCTGTGTGTACTCTGTTCAGATGTCATTGCTTTTACTTGAATTACAAACTAAAAACCTAAACGAAAATGGGCTCCTATTTTGAACACCTGCAAAGTAAAAAAAAAATACTGTGAACTTTAAAGTATGAATATTTTAGACACCCTGTTATCCGTCAAATAGCTACTGAGGTTAAACAGTCAAAATTACATAACTGTAGTGTATCAATTTCAATGCTTGTGTCATTCAGAAAAAAGCACATAGGTTTTAAAAGAAGAAGAAGAAGAAGAAGAAGAAGAAGTTTCTTCTTCTTCTTCTTCTTCTTCTTCTTCTTTTCAAAACCTTTACTCCATTAAATAACTACTCAGATTAAGCTGATAAAACTGCAATACCCGTGTACAACAGTATTTAGATTACAACGATCTTTACTAATAACCCCCTCCTCCCCCCCCCCCCCCTCCCCCACACACACACACCAAGTTAGTTAAAAAAAAGAAACTACAAAAACACTACACTGAACTTGCGCACATATTTTCACCACCTTTGTACATTTTCATAACCCCGCCTTTTCTCAACATAAAAGTCCCCAACAAGCACACACACACACATAGATGACAGCTGACTCGCCAGCACACACCGATTCACTACGTGTGTACATCCCCATACCTTTTTGTCAAATTATCCAGACGGGTGAAACCAGCCCAAAAACCTGCCCACACCCATGTACTTCAGTAGATGTAGATTTCAGCCCTTCAGTCAATCTGAACGCACGGATGTTGAAACTGAAAAAACTCCCACCAACGCCAGCAACACTCTTAAACTGGAAGTATGTACATTCCTTTTTCTACACTTTCTTTCAATTCAGTCAAACCGGCCATTCACATTACACTGACTGTGCGCCTGATGTTAGTGTGTGCATTTCAACACTACCACGTGGCCTGTTTGTCCTCTGTGTGTGTGTGTGTGTGGGGAGGGGGGGGGATGGTGGGGGTGGGGGTGGGGGGTGGGGGTGGGGGTTAAGGCTCCCCTCAACTAAAAAGAAAAGAAAAAAAGGATGTCTTTTCTTTTCTGTGTTCGGTTCATAAAAGCCATTCGTCCTGGTTTGCCTCTCACAAGTGTGTGTGTGTGTGTGTGTGTGTATGTATGTGTGTGTGTATGTGTGTGTATGTGTGTGTGTGTATGTGTGTGTGTGTGTGTGTGTGTGTGTGTGTGGAGAGAGAGAGAGACAGAGACAATCAGAGAGACAGAGACAGAGACAGTGAGAGCATGTGTTCATCAGATGGGATGGGGGGTGGGGAGGGGGGGGGGGGGCTGTGTGCGTGAGGGTGTGTGTGTGTGTGTGTGTGTGGAGAGAGAGACAGAGACAGACAGAGAGACAGAGACAGAGACAGTGAGGGCATGTGTTCATCAGATTGGAAGGGGGGGGGGAAAGGGGGCTGTGTGCGTGTGTGTGTGTGTGTGTGTGTGTGTGTGCGACAGGGGTCGGGGGGTGGTGGTGGTGGCTGTGTGTGTATATACGTGTGCGTGTGGCGTGTGTGTGCGTGCGTGCGCGCGTGTGTAATGTGTGTGTGTGTAATGTGTGTGTGTGTTTGGAGATACACCCAAAGCGAAGACATTCCATATTGACAAGGACAATACAACACAGTACACTACACTACAGGGCTGCAATATCCTACATATGGAAAAACAATTACAGGACTGTGGTTTCTGTGAATAGATTGTGCTGTTGATTGCTACACGACCCCAATGCTT
>CM054163.1:7274711-7289711 GCA_028751875.1 Rapana venosa
TTGTTTTTTTTTGTTTTGAAAAGGGTTATTTCCCTTTGTTTCTACTGTGTGAGAGTAAAAGTATTGGGTTATTATTAAGATGTATCGCTACGGGCGGGGACTTGATGTTAAAAAAAGCACATGAGTGCTTATTCATTATCCTCGAAATAAAAGAATTCGTCATTGTCATTGTCATTGTCATTGTCTCTTTCTCTCTGTGCTGTCCTCGGCTAGAGCTCCCAGATTTAGGAAACAAACCCTTGACCCACCATTAAGATAGCCACATTCCGACTTCGGGAATGATGTCTAAACACGACACCAGTGGGCAGGAATGTTGTTTTTTTCAAACTGTCATCCGTTCCTAAAAAAAAAAAGGTAAAGGAGTCCCATAACCTATAAGGTCGTAGGGGAGCGAGGCGTCAGAGACCTCACTTTTCTAGGCGCCAGCATATTGAGGGCGGCGCCCATCTCCTCTCCCTCGCTGCTTTACCTTCCCTGACCCTAAAGAGGGCAGGTACCCATTTACAGCTGGGTGAACTGGTGGAACTGTACTGAAGCCAAGGCGCGCACACGGTCACCCATCCAACTGGTAACCACGCTCGACGCTGCTTAACTTGGCTGGGGGAAAGCGAGTGCTCCGACCACTGAGCTATCCCGTCCCTTATTGGTACCTCGATTTATCTTCTCATCTTGCCTTTTCAGGCGAGTGGAGTCATTACTGATTGAAAAATAATCCCCTCAAACAGGGCATATAGGCGGTGGTTTAAACTTGACATGAACATTACCCCTCTCTTGCGATCTCTCCACTGGCTGCCTGTGCCACAAAGAATAAACTATAAGATCAGTACTCTCTGTTACAAATGTCTCCACAAAACAGCACCCTCCTACCTCTGTGAATGTCTCCACCTGTACACCCCTTCTCGTTCCATTCTCTCTGCTGCAGATACCTTGTGCTTACAAACATCTAGATTCAACCAGTCCACTGTTGGCCGTCGCTCTTTCTCTGTTTCTGGTTCATCGATTTGGAATGGCCTCCCTATCTCTCTTCGCCAAAGGCCTTCTTGTGACTCTTTTAAACCTGGCCTCAAGACATTATTTGTTTCAAACCTAAGAATTTCCTCTCCTGTTTCATCTCATAGCTATCCCTGCTTTTCAACAGCCAAAAATTCCATCACCCTGCCAAAGTGTATAACCTGTGTGTGTGTATGTGTGTGTGTGTGTTTGTTTGTTTGTGTGTGTGTATGTGTGTGTGTGTGTGTGTGCGTGTACATTTGGACTTGTTAGAACTATTACTCACTATTGGTTGCATGACTGTGTAAGAATGAGTTGTGTGGAAGCGCTTTGATTTGTCTGTGCAAGATACAGCGCTATATAAACTCCATTTATTCTTCTTCTTCTTCTTCTTCTTCTTCTTATTCTTATTAAGATGGCAAACTCAAATGTTCTAACCACTAGACCACCCCGCCCCATGCTCGAAAAATCAAATCTTTGGTCTACATTGGGAAAGGCGGTGTGGGGTGAAGAAGACAGGCAAATGTGGGGCTTCAAAAAGCCGGGTCGTGGAACAGAAGAGGCCGTGGTCAGTATAAAACTGGCACAGTTCTGCACTGCTGGCACAGTGGTCTGAGCTACCCAGTGAGGACAGAAGACTCTTATCTCTGGAGAAAGTGCAAGGTTTGGCCCAAGAACGATAACCATGAAGATCCTGCTCGCCTGTTTCCTTGTCGCCGTTCTTGTCGTAAGTAACGTCCCCTTATTTTTCTGTGTGTGTGTGTGTGTGTGTGTGTGTGTGTGTGTGTGTGTGTAACAATAACAACAACAATAACAATAATTTTAATTCAGTTTTTGCAGGCCATATGGCCCATAGGAACAACAGTTAATCATATACTTTCATGTAAGGTGAACATCCTTACTTCTGATATCTAAACATTTAGTAAGAAATAATCCAACTTTAAACACCAAACTAGGTTTAGTGTTCATACAAAGAAGCTGCACTTTCAGATTCGATGGAAATCTGTAATAATACAGAGGAATACATTTTCTTCGCAATACAGCATATTTTGGGCATACAAGTAAAAAGTGACAAACATCTTCAATTTGTTGGCCATCACACTGAGAGCAGAATGGATCAGTAATCGGTTTGCCATAACGTGAAATTCCATTTAAAGGTAATCTGTTTGACCTCAGTAAACATATACCTCTACGGTATTCTAAAGATTCTACTTCACATACATAATTTGCTCTACAAATAATCAGGTGATAATCTAAGTAGTCAGGGTATGCTGATAGAGAGTCATGCCATTTTTGTTGGTACACATCTTGTATTCGTATTTGGAATTCTTTCATGAAGGATGAAGAATTACCACAATTTTGCATTGTCCAAACATAACCAAATCCGTGGGTGCATAAAATCTTTCTAACATGTGTTACCCAATTTATTCTCCCTGCTTCATCCTGTCTACACAACATATTGTAGCATTGTCTGGGATATCTATGATCAGGCATATCCAAAATTTTTAGCCAATATTTGATTACTCTGGTAACAGTGTCAACAAAAATGGGATATCTACCACAATCGCCAAGGCAAATATTATTTTTAACATCTCTGCCAACCCCCAGGACCATTTTGCAAATTTTTAGTGGCGGTACCATAGCCGATGAGGTTTAACCGAGGCGTGGTTATTGCTAGTTGAAAACTAATGCCAATACCCCGCGCTGACGACCCTCGTGTGTGTGTGTGTGTGTGTGTGTGGTGTGGTGTAGTGTGTGGTGTGGTGTAATGTAGTGTAGTGTGGTGTGGTGTATGTGTATGTGTGTGTGTGTGTGTAGTGTGGTGTATGTGTGTGTTTATTTGTTTAGTTTTGTTATATTCTGTTATTTCGAGGATAATGGACTAAGCACTCGTGCTTTTCTTATCCAGTCCCCGTGTGTATGCAGATATTATGTGCGTGTGTGTGTGTGTGTGTGTGTGTGTGTGTGTGTGTGAATTTTACGTATGTTCACATAACAGTAATATTGGACACAAAAAAGAGAGAAAAAGCAATGTGCATGGACCAATCCACGAATGAGTATATCTATGTGTAGCAGCGTGCATGAAAACGTGTACGAGCATGTATTGTGGTGTGTGTGTGTGTGTGTGTGTGTGTGGTTAGTATTCATGTTATTTTAGGGTATATTGCTGTTAGGTTTATTCTCCTGTTCAATTTGTTTGTAATCCTCCATACCCCCAAAGGGGTGAAAGGAATTAAGTCTTGAATCTTGAATCTTGTGTGTGTAGTGTAGTGTAGGTAGAATATATATATATATATATATATATATATATATATATATATATATTATATATATATATATTATATATATATCATCTGTTCTTAGGGGCACAAATGGCCCACTCTTTCTCATGACAGAGCGGTTTATAAACTGAGTGGAGGGTGCTCTGCGTGCGTTTTGCACACGTGCCTCGGCGGCTTATAGTCTCGTCGAAAGGACTTTCTGGGGAAGTGGAGTCAGTACTGATATTAACTTCACAGGAAAAAAAATCCCTTCTAGCAAGTGTCTCGGTAGTGGCACGAACCCGGGCTCATATCTGGGCCACCAAATCCCAAACACAATGCTCTAACCACCAGGCTACCCTGAACCCGCACCCCTCACCCCCACCCCCACCCCCAACCCCAAATTTCAGTTAGACTCATCATCATCATCTATTCCCGTACCCCCCTCTGGGGTCGTAGGGGCACTGCAGTGACCAACGTTTTACCTGTTGGCTCCATTAATTTGCTTCAAGTGTCTGGGTTGTGGAAAAGCTCTTCAATTTGACTACACTACATAAACTGCATGGGATGGGATAGCTCAGTGGTCGGAGCACTCGCTTTCCCCCAGCCAATGTTAAGCAGCATCAAGCGTGGTTACCAGTTGGATGGGTGACCGTTTGCGCGCCTCGGCTTCAGTACAGTTCTCCCAGTTCACCCAGCTGTAAATGGGTACCTGCCCTCTTTAGGGTCAGGGAAGGTAAAGCAGCGAGGGAGAGGAGATGGGCGCCGCCCTCACTATGCTGGCCCTAGAGAAGTGAGGTCTCTGACCCCTCGCTCCCCTACGACTACATAGGTTATGGGACACCTTTACCTTTTTTTCTTTATTACATATACTGCATTGTATCACAATGCAATACAATACAATACAACACGACGCAACACTATACAAAGTATAGCAATTCATTACAATAATAGCTGATTAGTGTACATTGCTTGTGTTTATCGACAGATATTCTTCTAATGTGTTTTGTGTCATTTTTGTTCGTAAAATTATAACTATTTTGTGGTCTTTTTTTTACAGTTTGCTGAAGATGTGTTCTTCTATGACAAAGTCGCTGTGAGTATATATAGCTTTGTGTGTGTGTGTGTGTGTGTGTGTGTGTGTTGTGTGTGTGTGTGGTGGTGTGTGTGTTGTTGTGTCGTGTGTGTGTTATGCGTATGTGTTTGTGTGTGTGAGTGTGTGTGTGCGTGTGTCTGTGTGTAATTGTTTTTATTTTCTTTTATTTAAAGAATAATGGAATAATCACTCATGTGCTTTTTTTTTTACTTTCAGTCACCTTGTGTATGCAGTTTTGCAAATGTTGTCATCCGTTCCCACCGGCGCACAATGGCCTAAACTTCCGAAAAGCGGAACAGGGTTTTTTCTTCAACTTTAACGTGTACGCAAGATGTTGTGCTAGCGTTTGCAAACGGGACCTGGGTTTATATTCTGATAAAGGGCTTCTTGCTCAACCTCGGAGCACTAGTTGAGGAAGGAAAGAAAAAGAAATAAAAACGAAAGAAAGAATTGAAATGTCTGCATTACCGGATGGGGACGGGATAGCTCAGTGGTCAGAGCACTCGCTTTCCCCAAGCTAAGGTTAAGCAGCGTCGGGTGTGGTTACCACTTGGATGGGTGGCCGTTTGCGCGCCTTGGCTTCAGTACAGTTCCCCCCAGTTCACCCAACTGTAAATGGGTACCTGCCCTCTTTAGGGTCAGGGAAGGTAAAGCAGCGAGGGAGAGGAGATGGGCGCCCGCCCTCAATATGCTGGCCCCTAGAGATGCTGAGGTCTCTGCCACCTCGCTCCTCAACGACCATAATAGGTTATGGGAACAGCCCCACGTAACAGGAAAGAGTTCACTTTATTACATTTTATTTCATTCTTTTATATCGAGGATAATGGAATAAGCACTTACGTACTTTTTTTTACGTCCAGTCCCCGTGTGTATGCAGTTTTGTAAATTGTCATCTGTTAGTTCCAGTTAGTTGGGAGGGAAACTATGTCTGTGTCCAGGGTCACATGGTTCACCGCGTGACCGACAAATGCTACGCCATGCCGCTGACCCCTGACCAGCAGGCCAATGTCCATCACCACGATATCAACCTTCAGCTGCAGGTATTCTATCATCCGTGAAACCTGTGGTAGGGCGTTCCACAGTGTAACACACAGAGGGGTCGACCACAATATACACTGATCTCATCTGACAATATTCATTTATATTCATTTTATTCATTCACGTGTTGGATTGTTCTGGATAGCGTATACACACACACACACACACACACACACACACACACACACACACACACACACACACACACACACACACACAAGATTCAAGATTTCATTCCTTTCACCCCTTTTGGGGTATGGAGGATTACAAACAAATTGAACAGGAGAATAAACCTAACAGCAATACACTCACAAATAATAAGAATACTATCAGGAACTGAAAAGCAAGAGTCCATCGCAAAATAATAAGCAAACAGTATTAAAGACTCAATACTATTTTTTTCAAGTATACACATCTCTTTAAACGACAGAATCTACACATATGAAAGACAATTGAAATTTCTAGAAATACCTGCAAATCTTATGAATTTTGAGAGCGACAGGAGAACTGTTCGAGATTTGCATTTCATTAGTCTACAAAAATTATAACTGGACATGGGTTGAAGAAAATGTCGGGGAATAAAATCTTGTCATAAATGTTTGAGTGGGGACCTTCCATGATAAAATGAAATTCAACCCCTAAACAGACATATTGCATTTTGAACATAGTCTTTCTTCCCTTGGTATATTATGGAAACGTCCAACCTCAATAGGAAGCTTGTGACAGCTACAACGAAACTTCATAAGAGCGTAAACATATACATCTGGTAGACAAGTTATATATTTTTCCATACCAAAATCGATCTTATAGTTTTTTTTTATAATAAAGGCATCTACTATTATTCCACAGCTCAGTTCTCCATTTATTAACAACATGTTCTATTAAGAAGGCTTTGATATGTGAACTTGTAGAATGAATACTTGAACAAAACTGTCTCTCCCACAAACAGTCAAATCCGCTTTTTTACTAAAACATTTTTTTAATCTTATTTAGCCATGGCGGTTGAATCAAAGATGTGTCGTGTAAATCTTTCATCATCTGATGAACATTTGAGGATAGCTTTTCAGACTGGATGTCGAGCAGCTGCATCCAGAAGCGAACCATTCGAGCAGAGACCAAAATAGACAACGGATATCTGCCCGTTTCTCCATATACTAGCCAAGTTGACGTTGTACGCTTTAAACTAAAATACCTTAAAAATCTTAACTGAAACTTGTCAACTATTGTTAGGTTTTCATATTCCCAAATTTCACATCCATACAACAAAACAGGTACAACGGTTGTATCGAATAAATCAAGTGTCACATGTATAGGTAGTTCTTTTTGCAGTGCAGTCCTTATCAAACTAAACATAGCTTTAGTAGCTTTATTGTAAGCAATTTTTTTTTTTGCATTTTGCAAAACTACCACTCTTACTAAAGTTAATCACACACACAGACACACACACACAAACTAACACACACACACACACACATCCACCCACCCACCCCAGACACACACTTTTTGGCCTCTCTGTGGATTGGGTTGCTTGCTTGCTTGTTTGGACGGTTGGCTGGTTGGTCGACTGGTTGATTGTTCGATTGGCCGATTGGTATGTCACTTGTTTGCCTGGTTGGCAGCTTGGTTGATTAATTGATTGGTAGCTTGCTTGCTTACAAAGCTTGTTGGTCGCCAATAGTCATGAAAGTGGTGGGGATGATAATGACTTTGATGACGACAATGCTAATGGTAATGATGATAATGATGATGATGAATACGATGATGATGATTATGACGACAACGATGATGATCATGACGACGACGATGATGATGATGATGATTTTGACAACTATGATGACGATTATGACGATGAGAATGACAACAACGATTGTAATGACAATAACGACCAAAATATGACGATGGCAACGACAACGACGATGAGGCAGGAGATGGTGTGTGTGTGTCTCCAGCAACTGATGCGGGATCTGGCCAACGATGACAACAGCACCTCTCCTATGGCACTGGAGGATGCCACAGACTTCATCCTGCACCACTGCCACAACAAAGAGCTCTTCCTCATCACACAGTAAACAACAACAACCACTGTAACAACAACATAAACAACTGTAACAACAACAACAACAACATGGAATTGGAAAATGCCAGAGATTTCATCCTTCATCATTGTCACCGCAAGGAATTCCTCCGCACCACATACTAAACAACAACAACAACAACTGTAACAACAACAAGTCCAACAACAACAACAACAACAACAACAACGTGGCTTTGGAAGATGCCAAAGACTTCATCCTGCATCATTGTCACCGCAAGGAACTATTCACATCAACAACAACAATATCACAAACAACATCAACAAAACAACGCAATCACCACCATCACCGGTAGCAACAGCACTTCCTTATCTGGTAATGACCATACCACTGCAGCAAAACTGCTTAAGAGGTAAAGTTTTGATTTTGTGATACATCGGATTGAAAGAAGAAGAAGAAGGCTGGTTTTTTTTTAGTATAAAAGAACCCAAATTGCCCAACGTATCTTTGTGAATTACTATGTCAAGGCAAGGTGTACAATAAAGATGGCTGAATGTGAATACTTGGTGTAGATTTGATGTTTGTTGAAGAGATATATGATTGGTAAGAGAGAGAGAGAGAGGAGAGAGAGAGAGAGAGAGAGAGAGAGAGAGAGAGAGAGAGAGAGAGAGAGACAGTGACAGAGAGACAGAGACAGACAGACAGACAGACAGACAGGCAGAGACACAGATAGACAGACAAACAAAAAACCCCAAACAAACAGACAAACAAGCACGCAAGCTAGAGACAGAAACAGAGACAACAGAAAACCCCCCACAACAAACAACGAAAAAATGAATAAGGAACTCAACGCACTAAACGACTGCACTCTCTCATCCCCCCCCCCCCCCCCTCCAACCCCACCCCCATATCATTCTTAATCACTCAATCTACACACCCAGCATAACAATGCACAACGTTCGCATCAAACACATTTTACACCCTTTCCCCGTCTACACTGAATGCTTCGTCTCCCTACCAACCTGCACCTTCTTACTTTGCCATACCAGCCGGGAATGAATCCCACAAGCAGGAATCTGACTGGCATTCCAAATCGCAGACCACATTTGCAAGATGGCGTTCTTATCATGGCGTCCCTTGCAAGCCGCTTATAAATTATACAAGTACTCCAGCCTCGTTTTCAATTCCAGCGCATGCGTCGTGCTAGTTTCTGTCTCATTTGCATGATTAAGTAGAGGACTTCGTTGTTGGTTGGTTGGTTGGTTGGTTGGCTGGTTGGTTGGTTGGCTGGTTGGTTGGTTGGTTGGTTGGCTGGTTGGTTGGTTGGCTGGTTGGTTGGTTGGCTGGTTGGTTGGTTGTTTGGTTGGTTGGCTGGTTGAGTTGGTTGGTTGGTTGGCTGGTTGGTTGGTTGGTTGGTTGGCTGGTTGGTTGGTTGGTTGGTTGGTTAGTTGATTGGCTAGTTGATTGGTTGGTTGATTGGTTAGTTGATTGGTTGGTTGATTGGTTGCTTGGTTGGTTGGTTGGTTGATTGGCTGGCTGATTGGTTGGTTGGTTGGCTGGTTGGTTGGCTGGTTGGATGGTTGGCTGGCTGATTTGCTGATTGGGTGTTTGGCTGGTTGATTGTTTGATTGGTTGTTTGGTTGATTGGTGTTTTGGTTGGTTGGTTGGTTGGTTGGCTGGTTGATTGATTGTTTGGTTGGTTGGATGATTGATTGGTTGATTTGCTGGCTGGTTGGTTGGTTGGCTGGTTGGTTGGTTGGTTGGCTGGTTGGTTGGTTGGCTGGTTGGTTCTAGCATCCTCTTCTGTTGTGAGGGACGTGTGGCTTTTGGTGATAAGAACTGTGTAGGCATAGCAGTGCTGTTAAGGGTTATATACATACATACATACATACATACATACATACATACATACATACACACACACACACATATATATATATATATATATATATATATATATATATATATATATATATATATATATATATATATATATATATATATATATGTATATGTATGTATGTATATGTGTGTGCATGCGTGCGTGCGTGCGTGTGTGTGTGTGCGTATGTGTATGCACATTCGCGTATGTGTGCGTGTGTGTGCGCGTGCATGCATGTATGATTGTGTAAACAAGAGGAAAAAAACCACCTATGCATACACACTAACATCGTGTTAAAATACCATCCCCGAAGTCGGAATGTGGCTGCCCTAGTGGTAGGCAGAAAGACAGCATACATACAATCCCCTCATTGAAGATCCTCATATCTCTAGCTGAGGAACAACCACAAAAAAAAATACCCAAGTAAAAACTTTGTGCTTTCGAACACCCAGATTCAAACAAACCACTGTTGGCCGTCGCTCTTTCTCTGTTTCTAGTCCATCCACTTGGAATGACCTCCCTCTTTCACTTCGCCAAAAGCGTTCACTAGATACCTTCAAATCCAGCCTTAGAACACACTTATTTCCTACCTGACACTTTCCCTTCATATCTATTCCTAATTTTTCAACAGTCATCCTTCATCTCCCTCATCACCACCTCTGTGTGTGTGTGTGTGTGTGTGTGTGTGTGTGTGTGTGTGTGTGTGTGTGTGTGTGTGTGTGCGTGTACATAAATTTGAAATATGTTATGTTATTTGAGGAAAGTTGCATGCGTGTAAATGATTTGATTGCAAGAGCTTCGATTGCTTCGATTTGTTTGTTGTACAAGATTCAGCGCTATATAAATTCCATACATTATTATTATTATTATTATTATTATTATTATTATTATTATTATTATTTATTATTATTATTATTATTATTATTATTATTATTATTATTATTATTATTATTATTATTATTTCTGCAAAGAGTTCTGCGTGCGTTTGCACACGAGACCTCGGTTTATAGTCTCTCTTCCGAAAGACTTTTGGGGATGTAGTGGAGTCTGCACTGATGTTAACTCCAGAGGAAAATATTCCCTTGAACGAGATTCGAACCTGGGTCAGCAGATCACGAGCGCAACGCTCTAGCTAACCAGTCAGGCTATATTCCGTCCCTGAGGAGTCGTGTGGGTACTGCAGCGAATTTGTTCAGGCAGTGTGTAGTAGAGAGATTTGAACCCGGCAGAGCCCCGTCCTTCCTGCCTGGTTTGTTCGTGTCATCCCTGCCTGAGTCACAGGCTGTAGCTGGACTGCTGTTCTATGTCAGGTGGATGGGATTTTAACGTGTTAGCAAGATCATCAGTTTTGGCGCTCAAAACATCCGGTTCTGCTTTAGGGTAGGCTATTGTGTGCTGGTGGGAATGGATGACAAATTTATAAAACTGCATACACACGGGGATTGGATGTAAAACTACATACGCGTGCTTATTCCACTATCCCCCAAATTAAAAGAACAAAAACAAAAAAGGAGTTGAGGGGGAAAGTCCATTGAAATCATGGTATGTCGTCTTTAAACCAAATCAAATCAAATTCAAATCGAATCAAAGGAATTCAGTTCAAACACTTTACTTTCTCACAAACAGAGAAGTTCAGCCTTGCTGGCTGAAAACCCTGGTCCAGGCCACAAGCCGCTGTGTCAGTTAGTGATGTCAGCTAATTGCCAAGGCCTACACTAAAATGTTGTTATGTTGTAAAGTGTTGTGTTGAGATTGCCTTCAGACATGACAACCTGCATTCTCCTTGAAAGGAGAAAAAAATCCTCTGAAGTCGGAGTATGGCTGCCTATATGGCGAGGTACTTAAAAACTGTCACACGTGCAAACTTGTCATTCAGTGTGGCAATGTCAATCTCACAGTGATTCCCAAGTGTGGGATGAGTGAGTCAGAGTGCACATTCTGGGTGACCCCCGGGGTGTTAAGCTGGGAAACGCACAACAACAACTGAAAGGTGATTTCGAGATTTATAGCAACAATTTTTGTTTGTTTGCTGCTTCATCTTCTGTGACAGTCCTCTGTCTTGCTGTTTACACACCGCTCATTTCAGTCTTTCAGTCCCAGCCATACCCAGATTCCTTATGTTGCAATCTCAGGGCCGAAGTCCACAGGAAGACCATCAATGTCAGGCCGTCGTAGGGCCACCAGTCAGAGAGACCCTGCACTGCTGCTGCTAGGTCACTTCGGTGGTGTTTAGTGGTGTCTGTTCTGAGTTAACATACGCAGGAGGCCACATATTAAGCTCTTACTGAAGACAGTAATCGCTCAATCGTGGAGTCAGACTGACTGAGTCACCCATCAGGGGTGGTGACTACCACAACATCCCCCTAAAGGCTCTGTAACGTGAACCTCCAACCCCCCCAAGGCTTTGACACAAACTACCCACAGGTGTAGAAGTGTATGGAGACACCAAAAACTGAGGTCCCTATGAGACCAGAGCAACCGGGACCACCGAAATAGACTCAAGTTTCTTTTATGGCACGATGATAAATGATAGTGAGGATGATGCCATGCTGCTGCTGTGTAAGTGCATAATTATGCTTTCAGCCCACTTGACAGGGTTGTCTCTACGCTTCCTATCATAATATATCCCGACATCAATTCGGTCCGAGAGATACAGACACCTGTAGTGTTGGTCAGGTAATTTTGAACAACATCCTCAAAAAGTGGATGAAGCTCGACTGTGTGGTCCCAGTCTTCCCACTGAGCCCACAGCACACTTACTCTAGGTAGAAGGTAGTCTGCGTCCGAAAATTCCATGTGACACTTATAGGTTTCGAACCTCCGACATTTCTGTCTGTAGTCTAAGGTATTAACCACTGCGACAAAGAGGCTATGTGAGATCTAAACATTGAACTCTTTAAGGCAAGCATGTCCAACATTTGCTGTACCGTGTCAAACCAGTCCAAAAATATCCTTACCCCCCTTTAAAATCAGAACAAAATTGAGAAGAAAAAAAATAGAGAGAGCTATATCAGCAACCTGCCAAATGTTGAAGCATATTCTTTCTTTATTTATTGAAAATTTTAAAAAATTCTTTTATATCGAAGATAATGGAATAAGCACTTATGTGCTTTTTTACACCCAGTCCCCGTGTGTATGCGTTTTTGTAAATTCTTTCATCTGTTCACACGGCACACAATGGCCTACTCTTACGAAAAGCAGAACAGGATTTAATGTGTGCGGATGTTTTGCGTGCGTTCGCACACGGGACCTTGGTTTACAGTCTCATCCGAAAGACTTTTGGGAGAGTGAAGTCTGCACTGATGTTAATGCTCGTAGGGACCAAACACAAACTCTCTTCGATTACAAGAACTTCAATAGAAATCGGCAATACATCAGTCCCTCTATCCACTGCTGTGAAGTATCTAGGTGTCGTTATCGACAACACACTCTCTATGCAACAATTCATCAACCACACCTGTCAGTCGTGCTACTATCAATTACGGCGTATTAGTGCAATTCGAAAGTACCTGTCCACCGATGCAACATCCAAACTTGTCACTTCTCTCATTCTTTCAAGTCTGGACTATTGCAATTCTCTTTTTTCTGGTCTTCCAGCATCATCTACCAACTTCCTTCAACGTAAACAAAACTCCACAGCTCGACTAGTTCTCAGAAAGAAAAAATCTGAGTACATTACCCCTCTCTTGCGATCTCTCCACTGGCTGCCTGTGCCACAGAGAGTAGATTATAAGATCAGTACCCTCTGTTACAAATGTCTCCAGAAAACTGCACCCTCCTACCTCTGTGAATGTCTTAACCTGTACACTCCTTCACGTTCCCTCCACTCTGCTGCAGATACATTGCGCCTACGAATACCTAGATTCAACCAATCCACCGTTGGCCGCCGCTCTTTCTCTATTTCGGATCCATCGACCTGAAATGAGCTCCCTCTCTCTCTTCGCCAGAAGCTTAGTTATGACACATTTAAATCCAGCCTCAAGACATATTTATTTCAAACCTAAGATTTCCCCCCTCCTTTTTCATATCAGAACTATCCCACCTTCACTAACCTATGTCCTATCAACCTGCTAAAGTATATGACCTGTGTGAGTGTGAGTGAGTGAGTGAGTGTGTGCGTGTGTGTGTGTGTGTGTGTGTGTGTGTGTGTGTGTGTGTGTGTGTGCTTTTGAAAAACATTTGAATATTGCAATTTTATTTCATAGATTTGGTCTGCAGCGTACCATGTTTGTAATATCTGTTTTTTTAAAGTATGGATTATTTGTCATCGGTTGCTTGACTGTGTAAGATTAGGTTGAATACATGCGCTTTGATTTGTCTTTGCAAGATATAGCGATATATAAGTTCCATTTATTATTATTATTATTATTATTATTATTATTATTATTATTATTATTATTATTATTATTATTATTATTGTCATTATTATTATTATTATTAATTCCAGGGGAAAATATCCCCTTGAATGAGAATCGAACCCGGGTCGTCAGATTGCGAGCGCAAAGTTCTGACCACTAGGCTATCCCGTCCCCCATCAAAAAAAGAACAATGCGAAGAATGCGAAGAATGCGAAGAAGAATACGAAAAAGAAGAAGAAGAATACGCAGAAGAAGAAGAAGAAGAAGAAGAAGAAGAAGCATTTGAAAAAAAGGAGTAGTATGCAGCGCACAAACAAAGTCACAGAACAGATTTCATCCTTTCTGATCACACTGAGACAGACACTCAAGTTGATTTTCTGGTTTTAAGTTTGTTTTTATTCATGTTATAGCATCATCAGTACTTTGAAATTAAAAAAAAGAAGACAAAAAAACCCAAACAAGACGTGTAGTTAGCTACTTAATACATATACGAGTCTGGGCATTCTCACACACTTTCTGGAAAATTTTTCCATTTATTTTGCTTGTACCCGCGCACACAAGCGCTGGAGAACATTCACGCATCCTCTCACACGCCCACACACGTTTTCGCTCACAAAGAGACAGAATTGAGAGAGAGAGAGAGAGGGACAGAGAGAGAGAGAGTGACAGAGAGAGAGAGACAGAGACAGAGACAGAGAGCGAGCGAGCGAGCGAGCGAGAGAGAGAGAGAGAGAGAGAGAGAGAGAGAGAGAGAACTCTGAACTCTGAACATTTTAATTGTACTTCGGTCTGGGGCCACAATACAGGTGAAAGGGACAAAGGGGAGTGGTAACAAGTAAACGAGAAAACAAAAAAGATTCTATCAATTGTCCAGTAATACAACACATTCAAATACATAACATACGACTAAGAGTGTCATCGTTATCGTCCTCCTCAACACAGTCATGACCAAGAGAAAATATCGCTGTGGGTGGCTACAATCCAAACACTCACCATCATTATCTTCATCACCTTCAACATCGCTGTTTATGCTATAAGTTTATATTCATAAAGATGAAGTCTCAGTCACTTTTCAAGTTTACATCAGCATAGACATAATGGGCTCCTTTTCAGCATTACTTTCTTTGCCAATACAATTACACACACACACATACACACACGCACACATAGACACACACACACACATACATACACACACGCACACATAGATACACACACACACACACACAAACACACGCACGCACGCGCGTGCGCGCACGCACACACATACTTTTAAGCATTTCAAAAGCAGTGTTAAATACCATGAACACATCTTTACCATGAAATAAAATTGACAAGACAC
>CM054163.1:7297211-7299711 GCA_028751875.1 Rapana venosa
AAATCACACATAAAGTTAATCTTGGACGATTCATGGTACAAATCTAATACTAATCTGAACAGAATTACGTTCTAAGTCTAATCACGTGGGTGAAGTCACGTGACCTAGTTTGCAAAACGACACTGTCCAACTGCACCTTCCTTCTTAACAGCGTCCAAAGAGTGCTTCCACAAGTTCTTAAGAACAACACATGCTACACTGAACACTGTTTGGAAGTTTACGTTGATTAAGAGAACTCTTTGAACGAGTTTAGCAAATGTTACAAGGATAACAACCACCCCCCATCCCCACAACAAACAACATTTACCCATATCTTTTAATCAAAGAATCAGTTTTGATAACGAGCTGTGCAAGGAATGCTAATAACTGTCAGAAGATGTAATAACGGATAATGCGTTCAACTTGCAGCATCTCATAGAACTACAACGAACTAGGTAACTAACTGTCCATTGCTGGCTTCTTTTTCTTTTCTCTAGCTAATGATTTTGTTTTTCCAAGTATTATTCTTTTCTGCTTTCTCGTCTTGTACTTGTGATTTTCGTTTTTTGGGGCTTACACCTTTCCTGTCATCTTCTATATTGTTTGTCAGCGTTTTAAAATAGGTGCTCTCCCTTCCTTTTCAGAAATCAAGTGATGCTGTGTAAGGAATTGTCCCTACGTGTTTAACATTTCGTGACAAATAAACACAAGTATGATAGTCTATGAGATCGTTACATTGTAGAACAAAACATCCCTCCCTTAAGCAGCTGTTATCTCGTGAGTCTTGTTGGCTAGTTCTGTAGGACACAAGAGAGAAGGTGCATGTCATGTCAGCCTACCTGATAAAGTCCGTGTTGAGTTCTCCCTCATCCAAATACCGCTGCATTCTCGACACCATCGCAGCCAGTGACGTCAGGAATTCGTCATCATAGTTTTTGATGGCGTCACGGATGTCGGCAGAGCGGTAGTGGCTGTAGTTGCCATGGAGAATCATCAAGGCCTCCACGAGGTTGCCCAGGTGACCCCAGACGTCCTCAAAGCGGTAGTAGTGCTGCAGGTTGGGGTCTAGGAAGCTGGCGTTGAAGAGGATCTCCGCGTCCCTCTGCAGGTGACCCCACAGGTCGTACACCTCCTGACCCCGAGCCCTCAGCTCCGTGAAGAAGTTCTTCAGGTCACTCTGACCCACCTTGACGGAGCCCGAGACAAAGAGCAGGGCGATGTCCCTCTTCTGGACACTGCCGTCCTGCAGGAACTGTCTGGACATGTTGATGCCTTGGCTGACCTTCAGGAACAGACCCTCCTCCAGACCCTGAGCCAGCGACTCCAGACTCTTCAGCTGCACGGACAAGGAGTCACGGTGGGTTTCGAAATCCCTCCAGTGATCGGCAAACTCCCTGAGGCGGTTTTTGAGGAAGGTGACGGTGTAGCCCAGGCCGTCGTTGAGGAACATGTCGATGCTCTGCAGGTATTCCCGACAGGCTTTCAGGAAGAAGACGTTGGCGTGTAACATGGCGGTCAGGTTGACCTGGCCGCTGTGGTAGGCTTGCACGGTCAGATTACGGTACAGGGTCAGGTTGGAGATGATGTTCTCCAGGTCGGTGCCCACTTGCAAGGAGCGGCGCTGGATGGTGCTGGTTCTGGAGAGGGCGCGGTGGAAGAGAGGCCGAGGGACGATGTGCACGCTGTTCTTTCTGGGTTCCCGGTGGAACTTGTAGTTGAAGATGGGACTGCCGTTGACCACGGCGTTGTACAGTTCCGTGTAGTTCTCCAACGCTCGCTGCGTGATGTCGATCTTGCCGTCGATCTCGCTGACGGACAGCCGGTAGATGGCCTCCCTCAGGGCGGGCCTGTCCACGGCAGGGTCCACCAGCAGCTGGATTTTGGACTCCACCTTGTGGACAAACTCCTGCATGGCGCTGGCCACGACGTGGAAGGTCCTCTCGCTCATGGCCGTGGCTGCCCGCACGAAGTCCTTCTCCACGATGTAGCTCTGGTACCTGAAGAGGTAGGCGGTCCTGTTGAAGACCTCGCGCACCTTGTCCTCCATCATCGCCAGCCCTCGCCGCTGCGTGGCCAGCTTGCGCACCACGGCCTTGATCGAGACGTTCAGCAGCAGGTGGAACTTCTCCTCCAGGAGGTCCACCTGGGCCTGGAAGCTCTGGCGCTTCTCCCTCTGAAGGCGGTGTGTGGTTTCCCTGGCCTGGTGGAAGCTGGCGGCCAGGGCCGTCTGGTTGGCGTCGGTGAGGAAGCGCTCCACTACCAGCGGCGAAGCGTCGGCATAGGACACGATGGGGTCGAAGACGAAGAAGGAGCAGGGCACGGGGCAACGGCAGTCCGCCACCACTCGCTGATGTAGCAGACCTGTTCGTGACACAGGGGGAGGGTAGGCGTGAGTGGTGTGTTGGTGTGTGGGTTGTGGTGGTGAGTGTGTGTGGTGGTTATGGTGTGGTGTTGTGGTGTGGTTGTTGTGGGGTTGTGTTGGTTGTGTGGTTGTGGTGTGGTGTGTTGGTGTGGTTGTGGA
>CM054163.1:7304711-7317211 GCA_028751875.1 Rapana venosa
TTTTTAAATCATGTTGTCGTTGTTGTATGTAGTAGGGTTTTCCCTTGTTTTGTTGATAGTCTCTAATCAGGGCAAGGGCGGGATGAAAAAAAATATGCGTATGCTTAATCTGCTACCCTTGAAAACTAAAGATTCATTCATTCATTCATTCATTCATTCATTCATTCATTCATTCATTCATTCATCCATTCATTCATTCATTCATTCATTCATTCATATGCTTATTCTGTTACCCTTGAAAACTAAAGATTCATTCATTCATTCATTCATTCATTCATTCATTCATTCATTCATTCATTCATTCATTCATTCATCCATTCATTCATTCATTCATTCATTCTCTCTCTCTCTCTTCATCTCTCTCTCTCTCTCTCTTCTCTCTGCTCCTCTCTCCTCTCTTGCTCCCTCTTTCTCTTTCTATCTTATATCAAAACAATCATTTTTTTCTTTACATTTGGTCGAAAGTGTTAGTTGTGATTATTAATGATAGTCCCTTCTCAGGGCAAGGGCCGGATGAACAAATGTATGTGAATGCTTATCTGTAACCCTTTCGAATAAAGTGTCTCTCTATATCTTTCTCTCTCTCTGCATCTCTGTCTCTCTCTGTCTCTCTCTGTCTGTGTCTGTCTGTCTGTCTCTGTCTCTCTGTTTGTCTCTCTGTCTCTCTGTCTATCTCTCTGTCTCTCTGTCTGTCTGTCTCCTTTGTTGTTTTGTGGTCTTTCATTGATTTCTTGATTTTTTCAATAATTGAACCGCAGTTTCAGTATTCATTTCATTGCTATTTGACATTATCTTGTTTATTAATTCATTGATTCATTCATGGCTGTTTCACTTTTTTCCCTCATAAGGGCCTGGTGTAAAGAAGCCTCTGGCTTATTCAATTACCCTCATTAAAATATTCGAGCTCGATTTCGAATTCCCTCTCTCTCTCACTCCCTCCCTCTCTCTCTCCCCTCCTCTCTCTCTATCACCCCTCCCTCTCTCTCTGCTTCCGTGTATGTCTCTGTCTGTGTTCTGCTGTTGTCTGCTGTGTCTGTCTTTTTGTCTCTGTTTCTGTCTGTCTGTCTGTCGGTCTTTCTGTCTCTGTCTGTCTTTCTGTGTCTGTCCGTCTTTCTGTCTCTGTTTCTGTCTGTCTGTGTGTCTGTCTTTCTGTCTCTGTTGTGTGTCTGTCTGTCTGTCTCCGTTTCTGTCTGTCTCTGTCTGTCCTTCTGTCTGTCTGTCTGTCTCTGTCTGTTTGTCTGTCTGTTTCTGTTCTGTTTCTGTCTTTCTCTGTCTGTCTTTCTGTCTGTCTGTCTCTCTGTCTTTCTTGTCTCTGTCTGTCTTTATGTCTGTCTTGCTGTCTGTCTGTCTTTCTGTCTTTGTCTGTCTCTGTCTGTCTGTCTGTCTGTTCCTGCCTGTCTCGGACTCTCTAGTGCACCAGCTGTTACTAAAAGACTCTCATGATATCTCCACACGAGCAGAACCTGATGATTCGCTTTGCTGATTATCATCAATCATTAGTGTCAACACCCACCCCGCTCCCTTTCTCTCTCTTCCCCCCCCCCACCCCTCTTCATCACATGCCCCCACCCCCCTCCGCCCATCACTTGCATTTTTTTCTTTTTCAGGAAAGGTGAGTGACATGAACGAGATTCGGACATAATGGTCTGGTGCCACCTGTTGCCATGCACTCTGCTTACCGCCCTTGACCGCGTGGACACAGAGTTCTGCTATAGTCGTGTGTGTGTGCGTGTGTGTGGTGTGTGTGTGTGTGTGTGTGTGTGTGTGTGTGTGTTTGTATGTGTGTGTGTGTTTGTAAGTGTGGATGTGTGTGTGTGTGTTTGTATGTGTGTGTGTGTGTGTTTGTGTGTGTGTGTTTGTATGTGTGTGTGTGTGTGTAAGTGTGGATGTGTGTGTGTATGTGTGTGTGTGTGTGTAAGTGTGGTGTGGTGTGAGTGTGTGTGTGTTTGTATGTGTGTGTAAGTTTGTGTTTGATGTGTGTGTGTGTGTGTTTGTTGTTGTGTGTTTGTATGTGTGTGTGTAGTGTGTGTGTGTGTGTGTGTTTGTGTGTGTGTGTTGTGTAGTGTGTGTGTGTTTGTGATGTGTGTGTTTGTGTGTGTGTAGTGTGATGTGTGTGTGTGTGTGTGTTTGTATGTGTGTGTGTGTGTGTGTGTGTTGTGTGTGTGTTTGTATGTGGTGTGTGTTTGTGTTGTGTAAGTGTGTGTGTGTGTGTTATGTGTGTGTGTGTGTTGTGTGTGTTTGTATGTGTGTGTGATGAAGTGTGGTGTTGTGTGTGTGTTTGTGTGGTGTGTGTGTGTGGTGTTGTGTGTTTGTGCGTGTGGTGGTTTTAGTGTGTGTTGTATGTGTTGTAGTGTTGTTTTTTATGTGTGTGTGTAAGTGTAGATATTGGTGTGTGTGAGTAGTGTGTGGTTTGTATGTGTGTGTTTTGTGTTTGTATGTGTGTGTGTGTGTTGTGTGTGCCTGTGTCTGTGTTGCGTGCTGCACATGCAAATATGGATGTATGCGATGGACGGACCTACAGATGGATTACAACGTAATGTATGAATGTATTGATGGAAATTGATGGGTTTTATATGTAAAGTATGTATGTATGTAGTATTATGTATGTATGTATGATGTATGTGTATTATGTAATGTTATGTATGTGTGTGTGTATGGTGTATGGATATATGGATGATGGAAGCATAGATGTTGGATATGTATGCATATCTTCGTCGTTTATGTATGTAGTAAAGCATGATGCCGCCTGTCTGTCTATCTGTCATCATCATCGCCTCATCCTCATCAGCAGCAGACAGCAGCCAGCACACCACCACCACCACCACCACCACCACCACCACCACCGCCACCACCACCACCAACAACAACAACAACAACATTTTTTAGTATCAATTTCCTCAATGCATTTATAATAGTAATAAATATAAATGGAATGTATACAGGGGGACAGGATAGCTCAGTGGTCAGAGCACTCGCTTTCCCCCAGCCAAGTTAAGCAGCGTCGAGCGAGGTTACCACTTGGATGGGTGACCGTTTGCGCGCCTTGGCTTCAGTACAGTTACCCCAGTTCACCCAGCTGTAAAATGGGTACCTGCCCTCTTTAGGGTCAGGGAAGGTAAAGCAGCGAGGGAGAGGAGATGGGCGCCGCCCTCAATATGCTGGCCCTAGAGAAGTGAGGTCTCTGACGCCTCGCTCCCCTACGACCTTACAGGTTATGGGACACATTTACATTTACATACAGCGCTATATCTTGCAAAAAAACAACAACACCAAATCAAAGCGCTTTCATTAATCCTACTCATTCACATGCAGCCTTACAATTTCAAATGTATACACACACGCTCGCACGCACGCACGCACGCACACGCACACACACACACACACTATATATAATATATATATATATATATATATATATATATATATATATATATATATATATATAATCATTAAGAAATTTGTTCTTAGATAGATGGCTTGATGAAAAAAAAAGCAAATACATTGCTTATTCAATGTACCATCTGGAAATAAAATTTTTACTTTGACTTTGACACTTACGCACACCTCTAACTTGTAAATGCATTAAAAAAAAATCTCTTATAGGAAGTTATAAAAGAAAGCGGCCAAAATGTGACCGATGGATTTTTCCTGCCCACCCCCTGACCCCTCTCCCCCTGACCCCTCTCCCCCTGACCCCTCTCCCCTGACCCCTCTCCCCCCTCCCGACTCCTCTACCCCCTCTCTCCCCCCTCACCCTCTCCTCCCCCCTCCCCCCTCCTCACCCCCTCTACACCCTCTCCCCACTCCTCCCTCTCCCTGCTCCCCCTCTCCCCCTCCCCCCTCTCCCCCTCCCCCCTCCCCCCTCTCCCCACCTCCCACCCTCCCCCTCTCACCCCCCTCACCTCACCCCCTCCCCCTCTCCCCCTCACCTCCCTCCCCACCCCTCTCCCCCCACTCCCCCCTCTCCACCCCTCTCCCTCTCTCCCCCTTCACCCTCACCCCTCTCCCCCCTCTCCCCCCTCTCCACCCCCCTCCCCCTCCCCCTCTAACCCCCCCCCCCCCCCCCCGCCCAATCCTCCCCATACAGACGGCGTGTACAGAACCTGGCATGTAGAAGAGCTTGCAGCCACAGAGGGCCTGCAGCAGACGTGTGGTGCAGTCACTCTCGCAGTTGGCGGTGGCGTAGTGGGAGTAGTACTGCAAGGAGGGGGAGTCACACTCCCCGTGAGGGAACGGCAAGTTCTCCACCTGCAACACAACAACAACGACAACAACAACAATAATAAAACCTCAACCCCGCTAACTTGCAGAAGGTAAAGGTAAAAGGTAAAGGAGGCCCATAACCTATAAGGTCGTAGGGGAGCCAGGCGTCAGAGACCTCACTTCTCTAGGGCCAGCATATTGAGGGCGGTGGCGCCCATCTCCTCTCCCTCGCTGCTTTACCTTCCCTGACCCTAAAGAGGGCAAGGTACCCATTTACAGCTGGGGGAACTGGGGGAACTGTACTGAAGCCAAGGCGTGGCGCAAACGGTCACCCATCCAACAGGTAACCACGCTCGACGCTGCTTAACTTGGCTGGGGGAAAGCGAGTGCTCCCACCACTGAGCTATCCCGTTAACTTGCAGAAGACGAACTAGAAAACGTACAAATGTGCCTAGACACGCGTGTAGATGCTTTGTGTTAAAAGGTATGCGTATGTGTGGGTGTAAATGTAAATGTATGTAAAACGCGCACATACGTACGCGCGCGCGTTCGCGTTCGCGCTCACGCACAGATACACATACACACGCACATATAGACAGACACACGCACCAAGCACATAAAGGTTACACACTCGGGCAGGGTGATGGGGTTTTGGCTGTTGAGGGCAGGGACAACAAAATAGATGGAACAAGAGGGGATAATGCTAGGTTTGAAATAAATATGTCTTGAGGCCGGATATAGACAGACAGACAGACACACACACACACACACACGCACATATATACACACATGCATATGTACATACACAAGAAGAGCTACAACAACAACAGCAACAACAAGAACAAGAAGAAAAAAACAACAACAGCAGTAACAAGAGCGACAATAACATACACAAATAAAAGGATAACTGAAAAACTCGAACGAAATTCGAAAAGACAAAAAAAGTAAACGAATATACGGTAGATGAGATAAGAAAAAAAGGAAAGAAAAAACCCAGAAGAGCAGCCAGTGAGCGAGAGAGAGAGAGAGAGAGAGAGAGAGAGAGAGAGAGAGAGAGAGAGAGAGGAGAGAGAGGAGGGAGAGAGAGAGAGGAGAGAGAGAGAGAGAGAGAGAGGAGAGAGAGAGAGAGAGAGAGAGAGAGAGAGAAAGAGAGAGAGAGACAAATAGAGAGAGGGAGAGAGAGAGAGAGAGAGAGAGAGAGAGAGAGAGAGAGAGAGAGAGAGAGAGAGAGAGAGAGAGAGAGAGAGAGAGAGAGAGGGAGGGAAATGACGATGACAAAGGTTTATTGTGTTAAGTAAATATGCCCATTCACAAAGGGACAGTGGGGTTGGGGATGGGCACAACATACACATATAATAGATAACACAATCAATAATTCCCTGCACACAAAAGCAACAACACATAATTTAATCGCGTAACAACAACAACAACAACATCGACAACAAAAACAACAACGACGAGAAAGAAAGAAGAGAGAGAGAGAGAGAAGAGAGAGAGAGAGAGAGAGAGAGAAGAGAGAGAGAGAGAGAGAGAGAGAGGAGAGAGAGAGAGAGAAGAGAGAGAGAGAGAGAGAGAACACTACCCAAACAAAACAACAACAACAGCAACAAACGGAAAAGAACAGATTAAAAAAAAAAAAGGTATGGCTGCCACCTCACGTAGAGAGTAACCAAGCTGTCCAGTATTAGAAGATGTTACAATGACATTCCGGTAAAGTATAGTAGACAGTCTAATTTAAACATAATAATGATCTCAACCATCTGCAACAGAGAGCAGGTGATCCTTCAGAAGAGAAGCATCACTGCAGACAGGGCATACAGGAATCCACAGCAGAGCACCTTGACATCTAGTGAAAGGTGTAACGAAAATACTGCCTCTATCTTGAAGAGAAGAGGAAACCCCAGCCTTGTTCTAGCAATGAGGTTGCCGAACTTAGTCTTCCGGAGGCCTTAGTATCTTTTCTGTATCTCGTTATCTTGGACAAAACCTGGTGTTTGGGGGTGGGGGTGGGGTCGGGTGGGTGGGTAGGGGGTGGGTCGGGTGGTGGGGGTTCTTTTCGCAGGTTACCAAAAGAAACGTCGAGGAGTTAGCTAGGTATGGTGTTGAAATCTTAGGAACGAAAAAGAAGAAGGAAGAGGAGTAGGAGAATAGTGTTAAGGAGGAACTGCGAAGAAGAAAAAGAATTGCGAAGGAAAAAAAAAAACTGCAAAGAAGAAAAAAGAACTGCAAAGAAGAAAAAGGAAGTGCAAAGAAGAAAAAAGAACTGCGAAGAAGAAAAAGAACTGCAAAGAAGAAAAATAACTGCGAAAAAGAAAAAGAAATGCAAGGAAGAAAAATAATTTCAAACGAAGAAGGAAAAATAGCGAAGAAAAAAGAATACTCACGAAGAAAAATATAATTATGCGAAGAAAAATCTTGAAAGAAAGTGGTGTAGAAGAACAAGAATTGCAAGGGAGAAAAAGAACTGCAAAATTGTTAATTTTGCCAGGGATCACTCTCTCCTTGCCGTTGGATCTTTTACGTGCCCTGTATGCGTGTTAAACGCAGGTTTATCGCCTCATCCAAAAGACTAGTACCCAGACCACCACTCACGGTCTAAGTGTACAGGGGAGAGTATTTTCAGGCACAAACGGGGATCGAACCTCCACACACATCGAACCAGGACTTTTTGCTCTCTAAAGCAGGTATGTTATCCCTAGACCCCAGAATCTACCTTAAGGTGGGAGATGGGTGTCAAAACTGATGAAATTTTGTTCACAAGCTCATGTTAGTAGTTGTGCTATATATTCAAAGGTCATCGCTTGTAAATGCTAAAAATCTATAAATTAATCATTTTATGCGCTGTTGCCATGGAAACAATCCAAAATGGCCGCCCAAACCTAAATGTTTCAAACTCCTAAGCCTTTATCTATAACAGGTACACAAAACCTGTTTCTTTAGTCATGTTTTCCAACCTAAATTCTTGAAATTCACGCAAGAAATCTCCGTATTTGCGTCTAGCAATGTGTTAACATCAGTGCAGAATCCACTTTCCCCAAAAGTTCGTCGTATGAGACTATAAACCGAGGCCCCGTGTGCGAACGCACGCAGAACATCTTGCGCACACGTTAAATCCTGTTCCGCTTTACGTAAGAGTAGGCCATTGTATGCCGGTGGGAACAGATGACAGAATTTACAAAACCGCATACACACGGGGACTGGATATAAAAAAGCACATAAGTGCTTATTCCATTCTCCTCGATATAAAAGAATAAAATAAAATAGAATAGAACTATTCCATAAAAAACAACATAAGTTTGGACCTTTTAGACCCATATCTAGCCTTAAAAGGAAAGAAGTGAAAGACAAACAAGAGGAATGCAGAAAAGAACCGAAAAACAGCAAGCGGCAAGTCATTCACTGCAGACAGCGACTCGAGATGAGTAACCTCAACTCCGACCTAAATAAAAGACATTGACTGGACGATCCATCTTGTGCTGGTGGTCACCCTCATGAAACAGCTGAGCATTTCCTTCTTCACTGTCCATACTATTTAACTGTTCGCCGTCAAACAATGGATACTGTAAAACCTTATGAAAAGAATGTAATTACCTTATTATATGAGTGGCAGAGAATTAAGCTTTAATGATAACATTAACATTATCACAACAGTGCATAGATTTATTGATAGATGCCAAGGATTTTAGAATATACAAAAGTAAATTATGTAAACGGTTCTGCGATGGAGTGCTCTTCTTTCTCCGTGTGTTGAAATGTAAAAGTATGAAATTATTGGGCTGTGTAATATGCACAGTTTCTTCCCTTGGTCCTATTGCTTCCTAGTGTGTTTGTGCTTTTTATTGATACACTTCTTGTTTCCTTCAGGTTGGAAGTGTTGTATATATTATTTTCTTTAACGTTTTTGTAATGATATCTATCTATCCATCCATCTATCCATCTATCTATCTATCTATCTATCTATCTATCTATCTATCTATCTATCTATCTATCTATCTATATATTTAGAGTAGGTGGCGAGAATTGGTTTATTTCTGAATTGAAAGACATACTCATTTGTTCATTTTAACAAAATTAGCACTCAGATATGGAAAGTTAAAATAAATACAGCTGTTTTTTTTCGTTTACGTGTGCTTTTCAAGCTGAAAAGTATCTTCGAATAGTCACTGACAAATGGCACCGACTACATTATAGAAGATTTCGACTAAGCACACTCGGTTTGAATGCAAAAAAAAGATGGTTTCAACCTGAGACGTCCACACAGTTCCCACGCCCTATGTGTGGTCATATTCTTGATGATGAAGTGCATTTCCTGTTTCATTGTCAATCATATGTTTCCATACGTGAAAATTGTAGTGTTCTCAGTCTAGAAGCTTTCCGAAGGCGAGATATTTTTTTCTATCTTAACGTCTGATGACGATATTGTGATCAAATCGGTTGCAAAGTTTATTGCTGAAGCACTGAAATTTCGACAATCACAGCTAAGTTCCAATTAGTTTAACTTTTGTGACTCAACTAAAGAAACATTTATATTCTGTAATCTCCAGCAATGCTTTTGTGACACACCTGAAGAAATATTGATAATTACGCTGTAATCAGCAAGAATATTTATTGAAAATTCCACATAGAATTTGATTGGATGGTCTAATATAGCATTCTAGAATGTTCTTGTTATTATTATTTTATTTCTTGTTTATTGGTTCCTGTTGTTTCTCCTTGACATTACTTTGTGTTAAGTTTGAAACTGAGTTAACGCCAGAGCTTAAAGTAGTATCCATTTATCGACAGCTCTTGCTTTTTCATTACGTTAAATGCATGAAGTGGTTGTTCTTGTATTTATTTGTATTTACAAAAGAAAATCGCGTGTAACCACCCCCCCCCCCCCCCCCCATCCCTCCCCAACTTTTCAATAGGCCACACTGGGCAATGACGATAAATTGGTCAAAGAGTCAAAAAGCCTCTCTCTCTCTCGCTATTTATATATATATATCGAGAGAGAGAGAGACATACAGACAGACACACATACATACATACATGCATACATACATACATACATACATACATACATACATACATGCATACATACAGATATACATACATATCTACATACCTAAAGACATACAGACATACATACATACATCCATCCATTTATACATATATGTCAATTGTCTCCATAAGCATCATATTTCAGCACCCCAAGGCTTGGGACTCAAAATAAACTGTAGCTTGATGCTTTTCCCCTGCTGTATTGGTGCTTGCTTATGTTGTGTGAATATTGAATAAACCATGTTTAAACCAAGGACCCCCCAACCTCCTTACACACACACACACACACACACACACACACTCACACACAATCGTAACACCATCTCATACACACACTCACACAATGCACGCACACACACACACACACACACACACACACACACACACACACACACACACACACACACACACACACACACACACACACACACACACACACAATCGTATACACACTCTCATACACACACTCACACACATGCATGCACACACACACAATCGTATACACACTCTCATACACACACTCACACACACAGACACGCACACAAACACACAAGCACACGCACACACAGACACGCACATAAACACACACACACACACACACACACACACACACAATCGTCTGATATCACTTTTTGGTGGAAGGACATTAAACTGAAGAACTACACACACACACACACACACAAACACACACACACACACACACACACAGACACGCACACAAACACACATACACAACACACACGCACACACACACACACAATCGTCTGATATCACTTTTTGGTGGAAGGACGTTAAGCTGAAGAACTAACTAACACGCGCACACACACACACACACACACACACACACACACACACACACACACACACACACACACCACACACACACACACACACACACACACACATACACACACACACACACACAAACCACACACAAAACACACACACACACACACACACACACCCCTCCACACACACACACACCACACACACACAACACACACACACAACACATACACACACACACCTACACACACACACACGCCCACACCCCGAACCCCCCCCCCCTCAAACAACAACAACAACAACAACAACGAAAAACCACCCCAAAGGACCAAACGCTCATCCCTTGACTCACAGACACCAGTTTCAGAGCCAGAAAGGAATGGACTCCCGGAGATAGGGCCTGACCCAGGGCGTGAACCTTGGGGAACTCCTTTCTGTCGTGCAGTAATATCTTGACGCCGGCTGCGTCGTGCGGTCCATGCATGTATTCATACTGCTCCACGTTGAGGGAGAGGGACAGGCCGTCATCCGAACCTGAGGGAATGTAGAATGAAGCTTAGGAGACACCAACAGTGTTGGTTTTGTGAGAAAGGAGAGAGGACAGAGCGAGAGAGAGAGAGAGAGAGAGAGAGAGAGAGAGAGGGGGGGGGGGTAGAGAGATAAAGAGAAGAGAGAGAGAGAGAGAGAGAAGAGAGAGAGAGCTAGAGAGAGAGAGAGAGAGAGGAGGAGAGAGAGAGAGAGAGAGAGAGAGAGAGAGAAGAGAGAGAGAGAGAGAGAGAGAGAGAGAGAGAGAGAGAGAGAAGAGAGAGATCAAATCAAATCACATTCTATTAATTTCCAGGATAATCAATAAGCACCCATGTGCTTTTTAACATCTATTCCCCGCCCTTTATATACCACCACCACACCACCACCACCACCACCACCACCAACAACCCACCACCACCCACCACCAAAACCACCCACCACCAACCACCCCCCACCACCACCCACCACCCACCCCCACCACCACCACCACCACAACCACCCACCACAACCACCACCACCAACCAACAAACCACCCCACCCCACCCACCACCACCAACCACAACCACCCACCAACCACACCCCCCCCACCACTAACCACCCCCCCCCCCCCTACCACCCACCACCACAACCACCCACCAACCAACCACCACCCACCACAGGAATACCTGCCGAGTCCACAGTCATGTTGGTACTGTCCAGTGTGTAGCACATGCCGTGGTCAGTGGCTCTCATCTCGAAATGCTCTGCCCCACACTTCATGCCTCGCCACTTGCAGCTGTCAACCAGAGAGGGAGTATTGAGCAGTGAGCAGTCGGCTGGTGGATCGGTTGGGTGGTTGGTTGGGTTGGGTGGGTGGGTTGGGTGGTTATTTGGGTGGGTAGTTGGGTTGGTGGTTTGTTAGTTGGGTGAGTAGGTGGGTGTTTGGTTGGACTGGTGGTGGTTGGTTTTATTGGTTGGGTGGTTGGGTGGGTGGGTGGGTGGTTGTTTGGGTTGGGTGGGTGGTAGTTGGTGGGTTGGTTGGTTGGGTGGGTGGTGGGTGAGTGGTTGGTTGGTTGGGTGGGTGGGTGGTTGGGGGGTTGGGTGGGTGAGTGGTTGGTTGGTTGGTTGGGTGGATGGTTGGTTGGTTGGTTGGTGGGTGGGTGGTTAGTTGGTGGGTTGGTGGTTGGGTGGGTGGGTGGGTGAGTGGTTGGTTGGATGGTTGGTTGGTTGGTGGGTTGGGTGGTTAGTTGGTGGGTTGGTTGGTTGGGCGGGTGGGTGGGTGAGTGGTTTGTTGGTTAGCTGGATGGTTGGTAAGTTAAATGGTTGGTTAGATTGTTGGTTGACTTGTTGGGTGGGTGGGTGGTCGAGTGCGTGGATGGGTGGTTGGTTGGTTGGGTGGGTGGGTGGGTGTTTGGTTGGATAGATGGTTGGTTGGATGGTTGAATGGATGGTTGGTTGGTTGCATGATTAAATGGTTGGGTGGTTGGTTGGGTGGGTGGTTGGTTAGTTGGTTGGAAGGGTGGAAGGTTGGTGGGTTGGTTGGTTGGTTGGGTGAGTGGGTGGGTGGTTGGTTGGTTGAGTTGTTGGTTGGATGGGTGGGTGGTTGGATGGTTGGTTGGTTGGATGGTTGAATGGGAGGGTAGGTTTGTTGGTTGGTTGGTAGATAAGTTGGCTTGCTGATGGGTTGGTTGGGGGTCAATCAATTTATTTGTTCTTTCTTTCTTTTTTAAAATTCATGTTATTTTTTTGTTTCGCGGAAAATAGAATAAGAGCCCATGTGCTTTTATTTTTACATCCAGTCCCTATGTGCATGCAGTTTTATAGATTTTGTCATTCGTTCCCACCGGTACACAATGGCCTACAATGGTGGAACAAGTTTTAACTTGTTGATTACTATTTGTTGATATATAGTTGCTATATTACAGAGTGAGCAAAGAAGCATGCTAGTAGGTTGGTGTCTT
>CM054163.1:7337211-7342211 GCA_028751875.1 Rapana venosa
CCCCCCACCTCGACTATTTCTCATAAGAAACATAACCCTCCCGCCCCACCCCACCCCCCCCCCAAAAAAAAAAAGAAAAAAAAAAAAGATACAAACATCCACCCCCTTTTGACACAAATGAATCACCATACAACAACAGCAACAGCAACAATACCCCCACAGGGCCTCACCTGATCAGCAGGTCACGCAGTCTGTGTCGCAGAGTGGTGTACAGCATGTGCAGCGACAGGTTGCTGGCGTCATAGCGCTGCAGCTCCGCTGCCGTAAAGGGCCGTGCGTCGTCGTACATGTCTGTCAACAGGCCATAGTAGCCCAGCTCTGCTGCTTTGCTGGCTCTGAAAGAGAGATTCATTCATTTATCTATTTGTTCATTTATTTATTTATTTATTCATTCATTCATTTATTTAATTGTTTTTTTAATTTATTCTTTTATTTCGAGGATCAAGTCAAGTCAAGTCAAAATTTTATTTCCAGCTGGTACATTGAATAAGCAATGCATTTGCTTTTTTTTCATCAAGCCATCTATCTAAGAGAACAAATTTCGTAATGATTATACTAAGACACTACATTATTGCATCATTTACCATTGAATTAAACCAGTAAAAAAAAGGGAAAAACATCGGATAACGGAATAAGCGCTCCCGTGCTTTTTCTTCATCATCCATTCCCCGTGTGTATGCACTTTTGTCAATTTTGTCATCCGTCCCCACCGGAACACGATGGCCTACTCTTCCGAAAAGCGGAACGTGTGCGCAAAATGTTCTGCGTGCGTTCGCACGTAGGACTTCGGTTTATAGTCTCATCCGAAGGACTTTTAGGGAGAGTGGAGTCTGCACTGATGTTAGCACCGGAGGAAAAATCCTCTTGAAACGAGAATCGAACCCGGGTCAGCAGATCACGAAAACATCACTCTAGCCACTAGGCTGTCCCGTTTCCACAGCCCAGCGTTAAAGATGAATCGATAAACAAAGGGTAGATTTATATAGACTGGATCCATGGAACGCAAAAGTCGCGGTATGCATTCAGGCTTGAAAGCATTTTTTTCCCCAGTGAGGTGAAAGGTGTGTTGCAATATTCATCTTTGTCTGTAGGGGGTATTGCTTCCATCTGTGACAGCCTCCTAGCCTAGTGAAGTGCATACTTCGTTAAAAGAAGACAGAGAAAAAAATCCTCTGAAGCCGGAGTATAGCTGTCTATATGGCGAGGTATTTCGAAAACAGCCATACACACGTATTTCTCATCCGATCTCTCTCTCTCTCTCTCTCTCTCTCTCTCTCTCTCTCTCTCTCTCTCTCTCTCTCTCTCTCTCTCTCTCTCTCTCTCTCTCTCTCTCTCTCTCTCTCTGTCTCTCTCTCTATCTATCTATCTCTCTCTCTCTCTTTCTCTCTCTCTCTCTCTCTCTCTATATATATATATATATATATATAAGCTGGGAAACGTTCAATGACAGCAACAACAATAACCAATAACACCAATAACAACAGCAACAACATGAACATCAACAATTGTGTCCACACAATTGAATAGAGAAGCACAGAAACAGAGTGTCCCTCTAGCTCTGTCTCTCTCTGTGAATCTGGTACGTGGTTCTTTGACGAAGACACTCTTTGTTCTGAAAACACACTAGTGGACGTAGAACGCTGACTGAAATGCTAAGAGTTGGTTTCTATCTCTCCGTGAATCATATCCAGACAGAGCACAAGATGACTCAGGAATCAAGTTGTTTTTCTTTTTATTCCATTAAAGCATTGCAAAACAGTAATCATTTTCGGTACCTCACCTCACCTCACCTATCCCGTAGTGCCTTGGACCGTGGGGGGCACTAATGAAGATTTTGCAACCAGCTTCCTCCACTTCTCGAAGTCATCTGCTTTCCGTAGTCATTCATTCCAATCAATTCATTTTCGGTACAAAAGTTTCAAAACATAACGTGTTTCAATATAAAAAAAAGATTCTTTCAACAATCACCTTTAGATAAACAGTCCCCCAAACTCTGTGACAACATTCACTAAATACGAACTCAATCAGTTTATGACTCTCACCATGATAAACAACATAATCAGTATTACAGTTCCCCCATGGGGATGCCGGGGACCTATTGGTATAAAGATATTCCCTGCATTCTGAAAATTATGTGCTAGAAATTTCCTCTTTTCTATCAGTCTCTTTGTTTCTGCCTTGTTCCTTTTTTTTCTGCCTGTCTCCTCCTCCTTCTTGTCTATTTTCTGCCTGCTTGGTCCATTCTCCTGCCTCACCCCCTTCCCCCCCAGAAAGACTTAAAAGACAATACTTCTCTCCCATGCCGAAGTTGTACGCGCTGGGCCTGACTTGTCAGGCGCTTAACGACAGCGTGACGCATTTTCACTCATATAACAGACGCATTTTTTTCTGTCTGAGCGTTTGATGAAGAAGAAGTACTACAGTGATATATGTTGAAGTATTCAAACTGACTGACAGAGGCAACAGCAGGCTTGGCTTATCTGAAACACACCGCCTGAACAATTCAGTGCAGTGCAATGTAGTATCTCAATGTCTCCTAGGGAAGTTACGGCAGAAGTCGCGGCAGTCAGTCGATGCCAGTATCATCATAACACAGCCATAGTTTGGAGAAAAAGAGAGACGCCACGTCAATCAATTCAGGCGTCTATAGTACACAGCCATGTTTGGAGATTTAGAGAGACGTCAGGTCAGGCAGTCAATATAAGAGTCATCATAACACGGTCATATTTTGGAGATGAAAAAAAACCCCGTCATTCGGTCAATTTACGAGTCAACATACACAGCCATATTTGGAGATTAAGAGACATCATTCGGTCAATTTAAGAGCCAACAGTACACAGCCATATTTTGAAGATTAAAAGAGAGACGTCATGTCACTCAGTCAATTAATTTTAAGAAGTACACAGCCATATTTGGAGACTAAGAGAGACGTCACGTCCATGTGTCAATTTAAAAGTCGACAGTACACAGCCATAATTATATGAAGATTAAGTGAAACATCAGGTCACTCAGTTGATTTAAGAGTCAACAGTACACAGCAATATTTGAAAATCATTTTCTGGATAGGTAAAGGTAAAGGTGTCCCATAACCTATAAGGTCATAGAGAAGCGAGGCATCAGAGACCTCAGCTTCTCTAGGGGCCAGCATATTGAGGGCGGCTCCCATCTCCTCTCCCTCGCTGCTTTACCTTCTCTGACCCTAAAGAGGCAGGTACCCATTTACAGCTGGGTGAACTGGGGGAACTGTACTGAAGCCAAGGCGTGCAAACGGTCACCCATCCAAGTAGTAACCACGCCCTACGCTGTTTAACCTTAGCTGGGGGAAAGTGAGTGCTCTGACCACTGAGCTATCCCGTTCCCACACAGTCATACTTGAAAATTATTTTCTGGGTTCAGATACGAAAAAGCAGAAAAGGCAGATATTTATTGTGATGCTATAGCCATGATAACATTAGCAGTAGCAGTAGGTTCTTTATGATCGTATTACTCCTTGAAAACCTTTACACTGTCAGTCACAGTATACACCCCACTATTTGTAAATATTTACACTGTCAGTCAAGGTAAACATCTTGCTCCTGGCGAACCTTTACACTGTCAGTCACAGTATACACCCTGCTTCTGGTAAACCTTTACACTGTCAGTCACAATATGCACCCTACTACTGTAAACCTTTACACTGTCAGTCACAGTATACACCCTACTACAGGTAAACCTTTACACTGTCAGTCACAGTATGCACCCTACTACTGGTAAAGTAATGGGGTACGGGATAGCCGATTTGTTAGAACATTGCACTTGCAATCTGACGGCACGGGTTGGAATCCCGTTCAAGGGGATATTTTCCTCTGGAGTTAACATCAGTGCAGACTCCACTCTCCCCAAAAGTCCTTCAGGTGAGGCTATAAACCGAAGCCCGGTGTGCAAACGCACGCAGAACATCTTGCGCACACGTTAAATCCTGTTCCGCTTTTTGAAAGAGTAGGCCATTGTGCGCTAGTGGGAACAGATGACAATATTTAGAAAACCGCATCCACACGGGGAATGGATGTAAAAAGGCACATGGTTGCTTATTCCGTTATCCGCGATATAAAAGAAAAACTAATTGAATAAAGGAACCCTTACACTGTCAGTCGCAGTATACCCCATTACTACAAATAGACCTTTACACTCTCAGTATAGCAGACGACCTTCCCACAGCTATCTATGACGGCATCTTACTTCATGTCTTCATCGTTTAGACCTAACCGAACACACACAGAGCGCAGAAATTGATGACGACACCACGTTGAAGGGTAATGGAACAAGATCCAAGCTTTTCCCTTCGGCTTGACAGGTCAAAGATAATAGATTTATCATTCCTTTGACCCACACAACTCACACTATCATAGGGGAGGGTTGGGATTGTTGTTTTTCTCGTTTTGAGTTCTGTGTTTCAATCCAACCCAATCCAATCCTGTTGTCTATTGCCCCAGGATTGGATTGGATTGGAAACAACAACTCTCAACCCTTGCCCCCAAAAACAACAACAACAACAACAACAACCATGAAATAAATGTTTTCCTCGTTTTTGGCTATGTGTTGTTTTTACAGACCAGATGGTGATAGAGTTAGGAAGTGTGTTGAGAGAGAGAGAGAGAGAGAGAGGATGAGAGAGAGATGAAGAGAGAGAGGAGAGAGAGAGATGAGAGAGAGAGACAGACAGACAGACAGACAGATAGACAGACAGACAGACAGACAGACAGAGGAAGAGACAGAAACAGACACAAACACAGTTATACAGAGATACAGGGAGACAGCAGTATATACCAACAAGAAATGTCTTTGTTTTTAACAGCTGTATTTTCGTTTGTTATTCTGCGTTTATTTTCGAAATTTTCTTCATTATAGAAAGAAGGCCACAGCTCTCTTTCTGTTTTGTTTCCTTCTTTATAGTTATCTTTTCTTTTTTTTCCTTTTGTTCTCCTCTTCTCTCTTTTTTTGGGAGCCTTTTGTTGTTGAGA
>CM054163.1:7347211-7352211 GCA_028751875.1 Rapana venosa
TTGAATGCAAGCGCTTTGATTTGTTTCTACAAGATATAGCGCTATATAAATTCCATTTATTATTATTACTATTCTTCTTCTTATTATTATTATTAGCAGCAGCAGCAGCAGTATTAGCAGCAGCAGCAGCAGTAGTAGTATAGTAGTAGTAGTAGTAGTAGTAGTAGTAGTAGTAGTAGTAGTTACGCTGCATTAAAGGTTTGAGGTGATGAGGCAGACTCACCGTGGTGCTATTGATAGAAGCTGAGGGGAGCGCCAAGTGGAGACCATGATGATAGAAGCGGTGTACGACCACTGCCAGCTGCCTTCTTATCACTGGCCCTCATCTATTCCAGAACGTTCAGTTCTCTGTTCTGATTTTCTCCTATATGAGACATGGTCGGTCGGTCAGACTGTCTTTTTTTTCTTTTCTGTCTCGTTTGTCTGTCTGTTGCTATGTCGTTCTAAATTTGTGAATGCTATTATGTGTCTGTCTGTATATACGTGTCTGTACGTTTTGTGTTCCTGTTCTCTTTGTCTCTGTCTCTATCTCCATCTGTCAGTATGTTTGTCTGTCTGTCTGTCTGTTTGTCTCTCTCTATCACACTCTGTCTCTATCTGTTTGTCTGTCTGTCTGTCTGTTTGTCTGTCTGTTTGTTTGTCTGTCTGTTGTATGTCTGTTTGTCTGTCTTTCTCGATCACTCTCCCTGTCTCTATCTATCTGTCACTCTGTCTGTCTGTCTTTCTATCTCTCTCTATCTGTCCCTGTCTGTTTGTACTTCTGTCTGTCTGTCTCTGTCTCTGTCTCTCTCTCTCTCTCTCTCTCTCTCTCTCTCTCTCTCTCTCTCTCTCTCTCTCTCTCCCCTCTCTCTCTCAACCATAAGCAGGGGGGTTAATTCTAGTGCGTGACAGAAATCTGATATGAATGAATGAACATAACGAGGAGCACAAATGGGCATAAAAGATAATTATATTCACAAAAAAATGATGGGAGAGGAGGGGGAGAGGGGGAGACAATTATGGTGTATGGGGGTGTTGGAAAGGGCAATGAAGGATTTCAGTGTAGCAGTACTAGCACACAGCCACCCCCTCCTTAATCCCTACCTCCCTTACCCCCTCCTCTTCACTCTCCCGCCCTGCTGCTGTCAAGGTAATGACCGTCACAATGTGTGTTGACTTTTGCAGTTAGAAAGAGACAGGGGTCTCTTGGCAGCCCTCAGTCTCGGAAGACTCTGGAGTTACGATCTAGGTGTTTAACTTCGGATGAGACTATAAACCGAGGCCCCGTGTGCCAACGCACGAAGAACATCTTGCGCACACGTTAAACCTTGTTCCGCTTTTCGTAAGAGTAGGCCATTGTGTGCCGGTGGGAACGGAAGACAAAATTTTACAAAACCGCATACACACGGGGACTGGATGTAAAAATGCACATAAGTGCTTATTCCATTATCCTCGATATGAAAGAATATTTTTTTTTTAAATTGATGTACAGCGTCGTGTTGTGGTTGGCCAGAACCACACGCCAATGACAGTTCCTAAGGCAGAGGAAGGCACAGATGAAGTCTGTGAAACAGGAGTATGTCGTACTGCTATACATGTAAAGCAAAAGCCAGTCTTTCTTTTCTTTCTCTTTTTTCTTTAGTGTAAAAGGTTGTTACATGCAAATGCGACGATCCTTCTATGTAGATTCAAAGAAGTTTGGGATCTAAAATTAAGTCTGTGAAAAACAGAATTCCTGTCTCTATCATTAGTTAGTGCCTCGGAGAGTGTGTATGTGTATGAGCGGGAAGATGGAGGTGGGGGGTGGGTTTGTGAGGGTTTTTTGTTTTGGGGGGGCGGGGTGGGGGAGAGAGAGAGAGAGAGAGAGGAGGAGAGAGAGAGAGAGAGTGTGAGTGTGTGTGTGTGAGGGGGGGGGGGTGCGCGCGTGCGTGTCTGTGTGTGTGTTGTGTGTGTGCGCGTGTGTACGTGTGTGTTTGAGTGAACGTGCGTGTGTAAAATGTTTAAGTTTTTAACTATTTTCTGTAATATTTTTTCCTTCTGATTATTGCTTTTATACATGGCTTGTAACGCGCATGTGTTTCTGTATTTATCGGGGTAATATAGTATCGGTACTGGCATTACAAACCAGTTTTAGAAGCCAAAAATCTTAACTTTTGATGACCAAAATATTGAACCGGTTTTGTAGTAAGATCGCGAGAAATGAAACAAATCGTAGCTTTGCAGGCTTGCCAAGTGATGCCCTTTCAATTTGTGGTGTAGGGATAAACATTCACTGAAACCCTTTTTAAAGATATCCCTTTATCTCTTTACACTGACGACACGTTTATTGGCATGGAAGCTGCATTGCTCTTCCCGCGAAGAGAAAAGCTATTCAAATATCATGAATATTTAACTTAGAATTATGGCATCAACGAGTGATAACTAAGTATGATAGCATCATAATAATGAGCAAGAAGAAGCGAACAGCAACACAAAACCCATACTTGACAAGAATCTCATCAAATTCTATATGGAATATACATTGAATTTACATACTAAAGTTTACTGCAATAGAACTATTGTAAGAGAGAAAGAGTGAGATGAAAAGAGAAAGAGAGAGAGAGAGAAAGAGAGAGACAGAGAGAGAGACAGAAACAGAGATATATATATATATATATATTATATATATACAATGACAATGACAAATTCTTTATTTCGAGGATAATGAATAAGCACTCATGTGCTTTTTAAACATCCAGTACCCGCCCGTAGGGATACATCTTAATAATAACCCAACACTCATACTCTCACACAGTAGAAACAAAGAGAAAATTAAAACCAACAACAACAAAAAACCAAACCCAAGAGAGTCAGAGAGACAGAGACAGAGAGGCAACTATAACAAAATGTTGTAAACGATACATAACAAGTCAATTCCACAAAAAATAAACGGTGTAACAAAAACCACTCCCGAAACATAATGCCACGGGTAACAGTAGACACATACCTCTCATCTAACTATTTCATCAGGTAAAAAAATAACCCTCTAAAAAACACACCTCATTATTCCATAGATAATGATGTCTAATGTACTCATTTGCTTACCGTCTGTGAGCCAATTTTAGCCATTTTCTTTTCATTGGGAGGGCCATTTTTGGCCAGGGTTTATTTGATATTATCATTTGATACTGCATGCACACGTCACTTTTCATCTCGTCTGCTGCTTTTTCAGACGATCGACACGCCGCCTGGTGAGGGAATATGGAGAGATAATTCTCAGCAATTTTCCTCAATTTCTTCGGAATTTTTTAATAGACAAATGAGGCTGAGCTGATAGTGGTATGTGTTGAAAGGATGGGAGAGAGAGAGAGAGAGAGAGAGAGAGAGAGAGAGAGGAGAGAGAGAGAGAGAGATGTGTATGTGCGTGTGTCCGTGTGTGTGTAGTGTATTGTTTGTGTATGTGTGTGTGTTGTGTTGTGTTGTGTTGTGTGTGTGTGCCGTCCGTGCGTGCGTGCGAAGAAGAAGAAGAAGAAGAAGAAGAAGAAGAACAACAACAACAACAATAACAGTAACTGCAAAACAAGGAAAAGCAAATTCAAATGAAGAGCCAAAGTAAACACCAGAAAAACAAAAAAACAAGATTTAGAAGAAAAAAATTGATGAAACGAAAAGAAGAACAACAAAACAACACACAAAAAAAAAAACCTCAAAAAAAAGGGAACAACATAAAAAAGGGGACAAACACAGAAGAAAAAGGGGACATCAGACATATTTACAGATACACAGAACAACGACAGACGACAAACAGATGCAAACAGAGAGGAGAAGAACAATGCAGACAAAGAGGGGGGGGGGGAGAGAGAGAGAGAGAGAGAGAGAGAGGGGAGAAGAGAGAGAGAGAGAGAGAGAGAGGAGAGGAGAGAGAGAGAGAAAAAGGGGCGAGAAAAAGAGGAGAGAAAGAGAGAAGGGGGAAAAGAGAGGAGAGAGAGAGAGAAAAAAGAAGAGAGAGAGAGGGGGTGCGGGGGGGGGAGAAAGAGAGAGAGAAGCCCAAAAACAAACAGACAAAAAGACAGACAGACAGAAAAAAACGGGTTCAGTGGGGGAAAACCCCACATACACAGACGTGCTGCATAGCTGCAGCAAGCGGCCAAATGTCAACATAGTGTTTCGCTGCAAGCAGTCGCAGAGACTGCAAAATAGCGCTCACAAGAAAAAGATCTGGGAACAACAAACAGTCCTACAAACCGTCCCGAAAAAAAAGAAGGTTTTATTAACATTCTTTTTTTTCGTCGTCGAACGCTAGACAGCAACTATTGTTGTTGCTTAATTTTCAGGGAAAACTGGGTCACGTTGCGGCCGTGACGCGCCTGACAAAAGGCCCAGCGCGTCCGACATGGGCATGAGTTTAGAGAATTGGTGTTTTTTAATCTGTTGTCCTACTATTGGAGCGGAGACATGGAGCGGAGACATGGGGACAACAAAGACCACCCTCAAAAAGTGCGATTTTTCAAAAGCTCCCTGAGACAATCCTCCGACCACGGCCCGCCCCTCAACAATGCAGCCCTGGGCAACGTCCCAACCCGTGCAGCCGAAAATAAAATCCGGGCAGGAGTGGGGAGGTTTGGGCACCCCCCGGGGGAAACCCAGCCAGACTCACAAGGCAGGACTATCAGGGAAAACCCCCCAGGGAAAAGAAAAAGAGGAAGGCCAAAACACCTGGCGCCCGGCCCTTGGGGGCAAAAAACCAGAAAGTGGGATATAGGGAGACAGCTGGAGAGAATAGCCCAGGACAGAGGACTCTGGCGGACTTTTGAGGCGGGCCTATGCTCCAGGGGGGTGGGGGCCCTAAGAAAGTAATTGTGGGGGGGAGACAAGAAAAAGGCGGGAAAGAATGGGACGAGAAGGCAGAACATAGAAAAGGGGGAAAAGGAGGAGGAGGAGGAGGGACAGGAAAAAAAAAAAAAGAACGGGGCAGAAAAAAAAAGAGGGGATAAAAAAGAGGCATTTCAGCTCAGAGTTTTCCAGAATGTGGTGATGCTATT
>CM054163.1:7359711-7364711 GCA_028751875.1 Rapana venosa
TCACCTGAAGGCGTTCTGGTTACAGATGGTGACTGCGGGGAAGTGCAGAGAAGTGTTGAAGTTGATGCGGACATCCACGGTGACCGGCTTGTGGTGGAAATAGATGATGCGGTCAAGGATCTGGTACATCATGATGGCCGAACAGCATAGAGTCAACACCAGCCACAGCACCCTGAAACAATGACAGCAACAGCATCGATCACACCAGTATAACAACGATGATGACGCCTGAACATACAACCATGATAACAATAGAAATAAAGACAAGGAAGGTGTATTACAATAACAACAGTAATATCGATATTTTTCACAACACTAGAAATATTATAAAAAACATAACAATAAGAAACAAAACAACAACAAGAATATTATTATCATCAACAACAATACAGAACACGACAAAATATAACTCCAACAACGATGGTAAAGTTAAAATCAATAAATTTTGAAAACAGTGACAAGACGTAAGGATGACAATAACATTGATAACATAATCTTTAAAAAGGCTCGGACAAAATCTATAATAGCAAGACACTCCACATTACCAACAGTAAGAAGTTGACAGTAAAATCAACGGCAACAATCATAACAACACATTTAGCGACAACAACAACAAGAACAACACGAACAGCAACGACAACAACAAAATGGACAAGAAGAGCAACAAGGAATAACAGCAGCAACAATTGCAACAAGGATACAACAACAGCAAAAATAACAACAATAACAACAACACTCACACACCACACCGCACGCACGCAAAGCACGCACACGCACGCACACACACAAACATACACACGCACGCACGCACGCACGCACACAAACACCACACACACACACACACACACACACACACAATCAACACACCACACACACACACACACACACACACACACACACACACACACAACACACACACACAACGGCTTTGATTCCCTTTCAAGGGGATATTTTCCTCTGGAGTTAACATCAGTGCAGACTCCACTCTCCCCAAAAGTCCTTCGGATGAGACTACAAACCGAGGTCCCGTGTTCGAACGCACGCAGAACATCTTGCGCACACGTTAAATCCTGTTCCGCTTTTCGTAAGAGTAGGCCATTGCGTGCCGGTGGGAACAGATGACAGAATCTAAAAAAAACTGCATACACACGGGGACTGAATGTAAAAAAGCAATAAGTGCTTATTCCATTATTCCATTTTCCTCGATATAAAAGAATAAAATAAGATATAACACACACACACTCACTCACATACACACATGCACACACACACGCACACACGCACACCAAACGCACATACACAACACACACGCACGCACGGACGCACGCACACACACACACACACACACACACACACACACAACACACACACACACACACACACCACACACACACACACACACTCACACACACATTGTTCGGATGAGATTGCAAACCGAGGTCTCGTATGCAAGTGCACGCAGATCAGCTAGCACACCCGATGACGCTTGTTCATTCTTTTGGAAGAGAATTTAATCTTTATCACTGTCAGTAGTTATTTGTGCCAGTGGGAACGGATAACCAAATTTGCAAAACTGCGTGCATTCGGGGACTGGGTGTAGAAAACACTCGAGTCTTTACATTGTTATCCTCGAAATAAAAGCATAAATAAATAGCACACACTCAGACACAATGACACAGACAGACAGACGATAGATGACAGACAGACAGACTCAATCACTCTCTCTCTTTCTCTCTCACACACCCACAGCGCATTTGCAGCTCATACATACACACGCACTCACAAAAAGAAGCACAACGATTGATATAAATAAATGAATGATTTATGAACGCTCGTAGTTTTACAATTTTCACGCGTTTTGTTGATTAATAAGATTTCCAGAAGAGAGAGAGAGAGAGAGAGGAGAGAGAGAGAGAGAGAGAGAGAGAGAGAGAGAGGAGAGAGAGAGAGGAGAGAGAGAGAGATGAGAGAGAGCGAGAGAGAGAGAGAGAGAGAGAGCGAGAGACAGACAGACAGACAGACAGACAGACAGACAGACAGATAGACAGACAGACGTACCGAGAGACAGAGAGAGAGAGACGAGAGAGAGAGAGACGGAGAGGAGAGTGGAGAGAGAGAGAGAGAGAGACGAGAGAGAGAGAGGAGGAGAGAGAGCGAGAGAGAGAGGGTTGGAGGAGGGGAGGGTGGGGGGCAGACAGACCAGAGATGAAGGGATGAAGAGAGAATGTCAGAAGAGAGACAGAAAACACATCTAGAGTGAAAGACAGACGACGGACAGACAGACAGACAGACAATCATACAAGGAAAGAGATAAAACAAACAGAAACGAAAAGAAAGAGACAGACTGATACACAGATGCAGAAAGAAAAGAGACACGTGTGACACATTAGCAAACAACACAGCAACACAAAGGGATGACAAGTATAACAACAGAATAAAAAACAACAAAAAAAGCAAACCAAACATACAAGAACATTCATATGAAGCCAGACAGACATACAGATAGATAGACAGACAGACAGACAGACAGGCAGATAAAAGCAGACAGACATACAAACACACAAACAGACAGAACGGTGTATTAAGAATGTGCGTGCGTAGCAGGTGATGTTGCAATATTTCGTTATCAAATATTTAAACTGGATAACTGAATTCTGGCTGTGAATCTTTTCTCAAAGAGAGAGAGAGAGAGATAGAGGAGAGACGAGAGAGGAGAGGAGAGGAGGAGAGAGAGAGAGAGAGGGAGAGGCGTAGAGAGAGAGGATGAGAGAGAGGGGAGAGAGAGAGAGAGAGAGGAGAGAGAAGAGAGAGAGACAGACAGACAGACAGACAGACAGTCGGAAAGACAAATAGACAGACAGATGACAGACAGACAGGATTTTTTAAGAGGATTTTTCCTCTGCAGTTAACTTCAGTGCCGACTCCACTCCCCCAGATTATTCTTAGGATGAGACAATAAAACAAGGTCCCGAGTGCACACGCATGCAGAACATCTTGCGCACCCATTAAAACCCGTTCCACTTCTCGGAAGAGTAGGCCATCGTGTGCCGGTTGGAACAGATGACCAAATTTTCAAAACTGCATACACACGAGGACTGGATGTAAAAAAGCACATTAGTGCTTATCCCATTATCCTCGAAAAATATAAATAAAATAAAATAACATAAAAAAACTAAAATAAAACAGAGACAGAGACAGACAGACCACACACATACCACAGACACACGAGACAGAGACAAGTAGGACAGCAGAACACACTACACAGACACACAGAAATAGAGAACGACCGACAGACAGACAGACAGACAGACAGACAGCAGGCGAAGGGAGGCAGACAGACGACAGACAACAGCAAAAGATACAGACCAACACAATAAGACAATCAGCACCAGAGTCAAAGAAGCATAGAGGGAGACACAGACCAGAGACATACAGAAAGAACGACAGAGAGACAGAGACAGAAACAGATAGAGGCAAACGAACAGACAAAAGCAAACAAGATGAACAAACAAAAAGACAACAAAAGCCAGACAGCTACAGACCAACCAACCATTCATCCATCCAAACAACCAACCAACCAGCCAACCATCCATCCAACCAACCAACAAACCAAACAACAATCAAACAACCATTCAGCCAACCAAGCAAGCAAATCAGCCAAACAAACAAACAACAAGCCAACCAGCCAACCGACCACTCAACCAATCAACCAACCACAACCAGCAAACAGCCACCCACCCAATCATCCAACCATCCAACCAACCAACCAACCAACTAACCAACTAACCAACCAACCAAATAAGCAATCAAGCAAGCAAGCAGCCAACCAAACATCAAACAACCAAAGCAACCAAACAACCAGCCAGCCAACCACCCACTCACCACCCAACCAACCAACCAACCAGCCAGCCAGCCATCCAACCAGCCAACCACCACCCACCCTACCACCCAACCAATCAATCAACCAACCAACCAACCAACAAGCAACCAACCAACCACCAACCACCCACCCACCCAACCAACCAACCAAAAAAACAGCCACCAACCAGCCAACCACCCACCACCCACCACCCAACCACCCAACCACCCAACCAACCATCCATCCAACCATCCATCCAACCAACCAACCAAATCAACATAATTTAAAAAATTAACTGGGACACAATATCGCGGAAATTGTTTCTGCTAACTCATCAAAGCCTGGGTTTTCTATTGCTAGGGCCAGACGTGACACTATTAAATGGAAACTCAATAAATGATCGATATTTCTGATCTATCCCGCCCTTTGAGTAGAGCAGTGCCTAGTGATAACAACCCCTGTGGAACAGTTTAATGTCAATAATGAATGATAGCGGGTGGAGTACCGCTTAATGAAGGCCTGTACTTAACCTCGAGGGTAAATCTGTTTGGTAAAGAAAGGCCCGTCACTTTTTGAATGTGATTTTGTGTGTGTGTGTGTGTGTGTGTGTGTGTGTGTGTGTGTGTGTGCCTCTGTATGTCTGTGTATGTGTGTGTATGTGTGTGTGTGTGTGTGTTGACGTCATCATTTCGTGAATTATTTATCAGGACTACTTGGGTATTTTCCAGTCTCTGGTGGGTGATAGCGCATCACGGTGGTTTAGTTGGGATGGTTGGTTGGTCGGTCGGTCGGTGGGTTGGTTGGTTAGTTAATTGTGTGATTTGTTGGTTGTTTGGTTGGTTGGTTGGTTAGTTGATTAGTTGGGTGGTGGGTTAGTTGGGTGGTTAGTTGGTTGGTGGTTGGCAGTTGATTAGTTGGTTGGCTGGTTGGTTGGATGGTTGGTTGGTTGGTTATATGGTTAGTTGGGTAGTTGGTTGATCAGTTGATTAGTTGGGTGGTTGGTTGGTTGGCTGGTTGGTTGGGTGGTTGGTTATATGGTTAGTTGGGTAGTTGGTTGGTCAGTTGATTAGTTGAGTGGTTGGTTGGTTATATGGTTAGTTGGGTGGTTGGTTTAGTTTGGTGGTTGGTTGGTTGGTTGATT
>CM054163.1:7369711-7382211 GCA_028751875.1 Rapana venosa
CCCCCTCTCTCTCTCCTCTCCCTCCCTCTATCTTTCTCCCCCTCTCCCTCCTTCCCCCTCTCTCTCTCTTCCTCCCAACTCCATCTCTCTCCCTCTCTCCTCCTCTCCTTCCATCTCTCTCCATCGCTCTCTCTCTGTTCCTACTTCATTCACTCCCTCACCTGCGGAAGAGCAAAGCATCTTTCATCCAGATGAACCTCAGTCCGTGCAGCGTGGTGTTTTCTGTGAAAGTCACCAGCGTTTCGTTCCGGCAACACTCCGTCACTCCTCCTCCTCCACTCTTCCTCCTCCTCCTCCTCTCCATCGTCTCCTCTGTCTCCCACTCCCTAGGGGATGAGGAGGTGGCCTTGGGGGAATCGGTGGAGGACTCGTTGTGGGGATGGTGTGGGGAGGTGTGGGGGGACTCTTTCAGACGATCCATCGAAAAGAGTTCCAACCGCCGGGGCGATAATGTCAGGTCTTCTTTGACCATTGTGTGTGTGTGTGTGTGTGTTTTGTTGTGTTGTGGTTTGTGTGTTGTGTGTGTTTGTTTGTTGGTGTGTTTTGTTGTGTTGTGTGTGTTGTGTGTGTTTGTTTGTGTGTTTGTGTGTGTGTGTGTGTGTGTTGTGTGAGTGTGTGTGTATTGTGTTGCGTGTTAGGTGTGTGTGTTGTGTTGTGTGTGTCTGTGTTGCCTATCTGGCTGTTTTGTCTTAGTCTATATTATGTCTGAATCTCAGAATGTGTATATTATATATATATATAATATATATATATATATATTTTATAATATATATATTATATATATATATATATTTATTTATATCTATGTATCTATCTGTTTGACAGCCTTGAAGTAGGAATATCAAAGTAATGTTTCAGGATCTATATTCAATGAAATATACTTACTGTATAAAAACCCCCAGAAAATGGAAGATTTGCTGCCTTCCAAAATATCTTAAGTCCACCTAGGTAATCAGTCAGAACATAGATCTTTACCCATGTTTGGATAGTTGCTTTGTGTATTCGATTTTGAGGTTTCTGAATATTCACATTACCAGGATTGTGCACAAGAAAAAAATAACCAACAAAAACCAGCTCCCCCAAAACGCAACCCCTTTGGCTTTGTCTAAACTACAAGAACAGCTTTTTTGTACGCAGTGTGGTTTTAAGCGGATTAGCACATGGTTCCTCTTTCCAACAGTCTTATGTCTTTTCTTGTTTATTTGTAGTCAGTCGTGTGTGTTCCTTTTTCTGACGATTTTATGTGAGTTTATAGTCTGTATATTGTTGTTTGGTTGTTGTTTTTTTAGCCCTGTTTCTTTTGCTGTTTGTTTTTAATTCTTCTTCTGGTGGGTTTAGTAACTGTGTGTTTTCTTCTAGGGTTTGGTCTCTCTTTCAGTTCTCTCCTGTCAGTCTGATTTTCGTCTGTCTGTCTGTCTGTGTCTCTTTGTATTTCTCTTTCCTCTTCTAGAGCCAAGATGTAAGCCTAGTATGTTTCGGATTTTTTTTATGGTGGTGGTCTTTCTCTGTTTCTGTTTGTCTGATTATCTGTCTGTCTGTCTGTCTGTTGTGTCTCTTTGTCTGTCTGGTTACTTGTCCGCCTGTCTGTCTGTCTCTGTGTCTCTCTGTTGTGTCTCTTTGTCTGTCTAGCTGCTTGTATGTCTGTCTATCTCTGTGTCTGTCTCTCTCTTTCTCTGACTCTGTTCCTGTACCAGTCACTGTCTCTGTACTCCTCTGTCCCCCTATATTTCTGCTCCTCTTTCTCTTTGCCTCTCTCTCTCTCTCTCTCTCAAACACTCTCTCCCACTCACTTACTCTCTCTCGTTTATTCTTCCCCCCCTCTCCCCTCCCTCTCTGTGTTACCCCTGTTATTGTTGTTGTAGTTGTAGTTGTTGTTTATCTGCGTCTATATGTCAGGCCCCAGTACATGCGTGTGCATGGCAGTCACAATATTCTAGCAGAGAGGAGAGAAGGTAATGTCTGTGCCTTTGTTTGTGTTTGTGTTCCCCCTGAATAACTTATTGCGCTGAACACAAAAACAAAGAAAAGGGGGAGGGAGATGGAGCGGTGAGGGTGAGGGTGGGGGTGAGGTGGAGGGAGGGGTTGAGGTGGGGGTATGGGATGGGTGGATAATGGATAGAGGGTAGGTGGGGGGTAACTGTTAGGTTGGGGTGGCTGTAGTCCTGTCGATTCTTCACCGCCGTGAGTGTATCTTGATTTCTGAAAGAAAAAGAAAAGTTGATATCAGCAAAATTTAGTTAAACATCCGATTTGGGTGTGTGTGGGGGTGGGTGGGGTGGGTGGGAGGGGGTGGACTAATGGATGGATGGATGGATGGATAGATGGCTGGCTGGCTGGATGAATGAATGAGTCAGCAAATGAAAAAGAGTTGTCTTTGGAAGGTTTGATGGATGGGTGGATGGACGAACGGATGGATAGATGGATTGATAGATAAATAGACAGATAGATAGATAGATAGATAAATAGACAGACAGACAGATAGATAGATAGATAGATAGATAGATAGATAGATAGATAGATAGATAGAAAGAAAGACGGGCGGATGGATGGATGGATGGATGGATGACTACATAAATTAGCAAATGAAAACAAATCCGTGGTTACATTTTTCCAGGTTAAACCAGTCTTATGAGGAAATAAATACAGCCACACTGAGGCAAAAAACCCCTGAAAGTGACGCTGCTGTTGTAGAATCTGTAATATATATATACATATATATTATATACATATATATATATATTATATATATATATATATATATATATTATATATATATTATATATAATATTATATATATATTATATATATATATATATACAGAGAGAGAGAGATAGAGAGAGAGAGAGAGAGAGAGATATACATGCATATACATATATATATACACACACATATATATACATATATCAGTTCTACAAAACGTCTAACACAGGACGCTTCTTTCCGTTTCTACTTCTCCATAACAGCTGGTCTGGGTACTAGTCTTTTGGAAAAGACGATACAACCACATCTTGGGTACAGCATGAACTTAGTGCAGGCGAAAGATCCCACGACATCAAGAAAGTTGACAATGAAAGAAATATTGCGTGAAGTGTAGAATTCCTATATGCAGGTGTATTGATTGGTATATGTGTTTGGTATAGCTTGGTGTTGCGTTGTATTGTGTTAGTTTACATTATATCATATTGTATTGTATTGTATTGTTTTGTATTGTATTGTATTGTTTTGTAGTGCGGGGGCAGAGCAGTGTAGGTGGTTTGGTGTGGTGTAGTGTAGTGTGGTGTGGTGTAGTGTGGGGTTGTGTGCTGTAGTATAGTGTAGTGCGGTGTGGTGTGGTATAGTGTGGTGTGGTGGGGTGCACAATTCGACAAATTGTACTGTACAGTGCAGTATAAAATAACACAGAACACTGCAGTGCAAACACGAGCATAGTACAGTACAACACGGTACAAGACGTTAGAGTACATAGTACGTCTAGAATACAGTAACAGTAGAGTGCATTAGTGTACACTTACAGTAGAGTAGATTATTGCACAGGCATCGTAGATTTTATTTAAAGTACAGTTATAGTAGAGTACATTAGCGTGCAATTATTGTAGTGAGCGTTAGCTTGCACTGAGAGTAGAGAACATTAGCGTGCAGTTATAGTAGAGTACATTAGCGTGCAGTTATTGTAGTGAGCGTTAGCTTGCACTGAGAGTAAAGTACATTAGCGTGCAGTTATAGTAGAGTACATTAGCATGCACTGTCAGTAGATTATACTAGCATAAACTAAAAGTAAAGTACATTAGCGTGCAGTAATAGCAGAGTACATTAGCGTGCGGTAATGGTAGAGTACATTAGCGTGCAGTAATAGTAGAGTACATTAGCGTGCGGTAATGGTAGAGTACATTAGCGTGCAGTAATAGTAGAGTACATTAGCGTGCGGTAATGGTAGAGTACATTAGCGTGCAGTAATAGTAGAGTACATTAGCCTGCAGTAATAGAGAGTACATTAGCCTGCAGTAATAGTAGAGTACATTAGCGTGCACTGCCAGTAGATTATACTAGCGTAAACTGAAAGTACAGTACATTAGCGTGCAGTAATAGTAGAGTACATTAGCATGCAGTAATAGCAGAGTACATAAGCGTGCATTAATAGTAGAGTACATTAGCGTGCAGTTATAGTAGAGTACACTAGCGTGCATTAATAGTAGATTACATTAGTGTGCAGTAATAGTAGAGTACGTTAGCCTGCAGTAATAGTAGAGTACATTAGCCTGCAGTAATAGTAGAGTACATTAGCCTGCAGTAATAGTAGAGTACATTAGCCTGCAGTAATAGTAGAGTACATTAGCCTGCAGTAATAGTAGAGTACATTAGCCTGCAGTAATAGTAGAGTACATTAGCCTGCAGTAATAGTAGAGTACATTGGCGTGCACTGCCAGTAGATTATACTAGCGTAAACTGAAAGTACAGTACATTAGCGTGCAGTAATAGTAGAGTACATTAGCATGCAGTAATAGCAGAATTCATAAGCCTGCAGTAATAGTAGAGTACATTGGCGTGCACTGCCAGTAGATTATACTAGCGTAAACTGAAAGTACAGTACATTAGCGTGCAGTAATAGTACAGTACATTAGCATGCAGTAATAGCAGAGTACATAAGCTTGCATTAATAGTAGAGTATATTAGCGTGCAGTTATAGTAGAGTACATTAGCGTGCATTAATAGTAGAGTACATTAGCGTGCATTAATAGTAGAGTACATTAGTGTGCAGTTATAGTAGAGTACATTAGCGTGCAGTAATAGTAGAGTACATTAGCGTGCAGTAATAGTAGAGTACATTAGCCTGCAGTAATAGTAGAGTACATTAGCGTGCAGTAATAGTAGAGAACATTAGCCTGCAGTAATAGTAGAGTACATTAGCGTGCAGTAATAGTAGAGTACGTTAGCGTGCAGTAATAGTAGAGTAAATTAGCCTGCAGTGATACTAGAGTACATTAGCGTTCACTGACATTAGCGTGCAGCTATAGTAGATTACATTAGCGTACACTGAGTGTAGATTACAGTGACAGAGTAAATTAGAGTACAGTTATAGTAATAATAATAAGGATAATAATAATAATAATAATAATAAGGATAATAATAATAATAATAATAAGGATAATAATAATAATAATAAGGATAATAATAATAATAATACTAATAATAATAATAATAATAATAATAATAATAATAATGTATGGAATTTATATAGCGCTGAATCTTGTAAAGCAACAAATCAAAGCACTCAGTACAGTGCATTAGAGTTCGATAATAGCAAAGGGCCATCGAGTACACATACAGCACAGTACACATACAACACAGTACACATACAGCACAGTACACATACAGCACAGTACACATACAGCACAGTACACATACAGCACAGTACACATACAACACAGTACACATACAGCACATTACACATACAACACAGTACACATACAGCACAGTACACATACAGCACAGTACACATACAGCACAGCACACATACAACACAGTACACATACAGCACATTACACATACAGCACAGTACACATACAGCACAGTACACATACAGCACAGTACACATACAACACAGTACACATACAACACAGTACACATACAGCACAGTACACATACAGCACAGTACACATACAACACAGTACACATACAGCACAGTACACATACAGCACAGTACACATACAGCACAGAACACACACAACAGAGTACAGTACGCATTACATCACAGAACAGATAAAAACACAGTACACATACATCACAGCACACATACAGCACAGTACAGTACACATACATCACAGTACACATAAAGCACAGTACAGATACAACACAGTACACATACAACACAGTACACATACAGCATAGTACAGTACACATACATCACAGTACACATACAACACAGTACGCATACAGCACAGTACAGTACACATACATCACCGTACACATACAGCACAGTACACATACAGCACAGTACACATAAAGCAAAGTACACATACAGCACAGTACATATACAACACAGTATGCATACAACACAATACAGTACACATACATCACAGTACATATACAGCACAGTACATATACAACACAGTACACATACAGCACAGTACAGTACACATACATCACAGTACATATACAACACAGTACACATACATTACAGTACACATACAGCACAGTACACATACAGCATAGTTCACATACAGCACAGGACACATAGACCAAAGTACACATACATCACAGTACACATACAGCAAATTACACATACAGCACAGTACACATACAGCACAGTACACAAACAGCACAGTACATATAGAGCAAAGTACATATACATCACAGTATACATTCAGCAAAGTACACATACATCACAGTACACACACAGCACAGTACACATACAGCACAGTACACATACATCACAGTACACATACAGCACAGTACACATACAGCAAATTTCACATAGAGCAAAGTACAGATACAACACACTACAGATACAACACAGTAAGCTACAACACAGTTCACATACAGCACAGTACAGACAACACATTACGCATACAACATAGTACACATACAGCACAGTACACATACATCACATTACACATACAACACAGTACACATACATCACACTACAGATGCAACACAGTACACACACAGCACACTACAGATACAATACAGTACACATACAACACAATACAGATACAACACAGTACACCTATAGCAAAGTACAGATACAGCACAGTACGCATACAACACAGTACACATACAACACAGTACACATATAGCACACTACAGATACAGTACAGTACACAAACAACACAATACAGATACAACACAGTACACATACAACAAAATACAGATACAACACAGTACACATACAGCACACTACAGATACAACACAGTACAGATACAGTACAGTGCACATACAACAAAATATAGATACAACACAGTACGCATACAACACAGTACACATACAACACAGTGCACATAGCACACTACAGATTCAATACAGTACGCATACAACACAGTTCAGATACAACACAGTACACATACAGCACACTACAGATACAATACAGTACACATACAACACAATACAGATACAACACAGTTCACCTATAGCAAAGTACAGATACAACACAGTACGCATACAACACATTACACATACAACACAGTACACATACAGCACACTACAGATACAATACAGTACACATACAGCACACAACAAATACAACACAGAACACATACAACACACTACACATAAAAAAAAAAACAAGAACAACAACCCAGCACACTACAATTGCAACTCAGTACAAATGCAACACAGCAGAAATGTAAAAACAGTACATATACAGCACAGTACACATACACTACGATACAATACAGTACAATATACTAGAGCACAGTAAAGTATAATAATAATCAGAGTACAGTGCTATACAAGACGAAAGGTCAGGCAAAGGTCACGAAAGCCAGAACCTAATTTCTCACCATTACAGTCTTCCTTTCAAAAGGACATTTATGATCTATAGGTCCCTGGATAGTGATTTTTTTCCAGAACAATGGTCCATTAAGAGTTACTGGCCCCTACTGTCAACCAAAAATTAATGATAAATAATACAGTATGTGTGTGAGTGTGAGTGTGTGTGTGTGGTGTGTGTGTGTGTGTGTGTGTGAGTGAGTGTGTGTGTGTGTGTTTAAGTGTGTGTGTTTTAAGTGTGTGTGTGTGTGTGTGTGTGTGTGTTTAAGTGTGTATGTGTGTGTGTGTGTGTGTGTTTAGGTGTGTATGTGTGTGTGTGTTTACGTGTGTGTGTGTGTGTGTTTAAGTGTGTGTGTGTGTGTGTTTAAGTGTGTGCGTATATGTTTGTATAAGCGTGAGTATAATTGTACGTGTGCGTATAAGTGTATGTGTATACGTGCTTGTGTGTGTAAAGGTGTGTTTATAAGTGTATGTGCAAGTGTGTATGTGCATAAGTGTGTGTGTATGTGTGTGTGTCTTGCGTATATACGTGTGTGTGTGTGTGTGTAAATATGTGTGTATGCGTGTGCGTGTGCACTTGTGCACGGGCGTGCGTGCGTGCTCACGAACGTGTGTGTGCATGTGTGTGTGTGCACACGTATGTGTAAGGCTTTATGTATATTTTACCTTAATTAGGTAGGGGTCATTTTGCCAACAGAAGCTCGGCTTGACGCCTAGTCTGAAATACTAGCACCCAACCCAAACATTCTTCACTCCTGGTCCACGTGAGGCGGGATAATCATATGCATGGCTTTAAAAAGAAAAAGAAAGAACACCCTGTCCTATATCTGGCTTTCTACGCAGCTGCCGGATTGCCAGACATCCAATGCAGAAGTGCAGGGACTTCTTCAGCTGGGAGCCTGTTGGCAGCCTAGGGGCTGATAACCACCTGTGGAGTACTTGAGATGAAGCGAGATATGAGAGATGAGAGAGAGAGGGGGAGGGAGAGGGAGAGAGAGAGGGGGGGAGAGGGGGAGGGAGAGAGAGGGAGAGGGAGAGATTGAGAGAGAGATTGAGAGAGAGGGAGATAGAGAGAAAGAGAGAGTGAGAGTGGAGAGAGAAAAGAGGGATAATAGAGAGTGAGAGAGAGAGAGAAAGAGGGAGATATATATAATTGATATATATAATTACATATATATATATATATATATATATATATATATATATATATATATGACAGGGAGAGAGACGGGGAGAGAGACAGAGAGAGAGAGAGATACACAGATAGACAGACAGACAGAGAGTGACACAGAGAGAGGCATACAGAGACACACAGAGAGGCAGTGAGACAGAGAGAGAGAGAGAGACAGAGACAGAGAGACAGGGAGAGACACACAGATCGACAGACAGAGAGACATAGAAAGAAAGAAGAGAGAGAGAGACAGAGAGAAGGGGGCAGAGAGAAGAGAGAGAGAGAGAGAGAAGAAAAGAGAGAGAGGAGAGAGAGAGAGAGAGAGAGAGAGAGAGAGAAGAGAGAGAGAGAGAAGAGAGAGAGAGAGAGAGAGAGAGAGAACAGAAAGACAGAGAGACAGGGAAGACACACAGATAGACAGACAGAGAGACAGAGAAATAAAAATAAAGAGAGAGAGAGACAGACAGACAGAGAGCCAGAGAGACGGAGGCAGAGAGAGAGAGAGGTGGGTGGGAGTGTAGGGGAAGGAGGGTCAGAGAGATGGGAGGGTGAGGGGGGAAGGGGGGTGGGGGGTTGATGGGAGATGTGTAGCAGGTGAGGTGATACCGGTGAGATGTAGATTTTGGAGAAGCGGGTTAGTAGTTTCTACACAGCTGCAGATACAGCACAGCACAGATACAGGTGTGCAACACGTTTCTTTTTGGGGGTGGGGTGGGGGTGGAGGTAGGGTTGCACGCCCGCACACGCGCTTGTGCATATATGCATATAGACACATGCAAGCTGAAGCACACGCAGGCAGGCAGGCAGGCCGGCAAACAGACAGACAGACAGACAGACTGACTGAATGAATGAATGAATCTTTCTTTTTTTGTTTTTGAATGAATGGATCTTTATTTTTCAAGGGTAACAGAATAAACATACGCATACTTTTTTTCATCCGACCCTTGCCCTGATTAATGACTATCAATGAAATAAAGGTACAAATCTTACTACAACAACGACAACAGACAGACAGACAGGTAGACACACACATACGAACACACGTGCATATGCTGACATAAATATGTGCGCGCATATGCACACACGCATACACACACAGAATAAACACACACACAAAACAAACACAAACACACACAAGCATACACACATACAGAGACATAGACACACACACACACAGACACACAAACACACACAAACACACACAAACACATACGCCTACGCACACACGCATACACACAGAATAAGCACACATATACACACATACAACGCCCAAACACACACATGCACACGCACACACATAGATAGATGTTCACACAGAAACAAACTGAAAATAAACATGCATATGTGTACACACACGCCTATTGTTATCAACCATTTTAAACAATTTCAACGTTTTTGGTGTGTGAGGCATTGATCTTAAATACACACAAACACACAAACACACACACACACACACACACCATGCGTCCACACAAACACACACAAAGGCATGCGCAGACACAATTATACGTCATGCGTGCACACACACACATACACACACGCAAACACACACACACATCTAATATCACAATTTGTGAAGAGACGTAAAATTAATCGAACACAGACAAACAGACAGAAAGACAGAAACACACACACACACACACACAACACACACACACACACACACACACACACCACACACACACTCACACACCTCTAAACTAAACACGCATAACACAACGAACATTAACAAACAACTGCTTGATATTTACAGTATCCATCAAAAATAACTTACCTGTATTAAATTTGAGCCTCAAATCTGACACAGCTGCCTTCTTCACAATAAAATTCCCTGGTATAGGAAAAACAACAACACACAACCCAAAAATGTCCCACAGTCTGCAGAAAGACACTATCCCCTCACTTGACAATCATTTTCACCACTGTTTCAATCAACTCAAGACCACAGTCCAGCACCCACACACTGTTGATATCTCTTATACAGTCTACAGACTTCATTACTTAGAAAAAACCCCACAACAACAGCATTAAACCTTATATTCAAATCCCTGTTCAAATCTTTTCCAAAGATTTCTCTCTTCAGATACAAGCACACGTTCGATCTGACAGCACACGCGAAACTACAATCGCACAATGTCTACCTCAAATCCAGCTTCGCTGTAGACCTGAATGCCAAAGCAAACTCGCTTTAAACTGAAATATAAACCTTACTCGCCTAAAACCTTCCTGCAAGGAGAAAGACCACCACATGGGCGATATAGGAGGCAGGGATAAATGCAAAAACATGGCATCAGCAGCAGCAGCAATAGCGCTGCATGAGGCGACAGAAAGCGTTAGGCTATAGTAGTAGTGGTATTGGTCTGTGAGTGGGAGAGAGAGAGAGAGAGAGAGAGAGAGCGAGAGATGGAGTGGATTGTTAGGAGGTTGTTGTGCTGTATCTGTCTGTGCAGCAGCAGTAGTAGTCAGTGTATTTAGAGATATAGACTCGCTACTGGGATTTAACTGCTAACTTAGGATGATAGCTCTTGTGAGTGAAAGTGTGAAGTGGGGGTGGGGGGTGGGTGGGGTGGGATGTGTTGCTGTTGTTGTTGTTGCTTCGATTTTACGTCTGTTCACTCAAAGTGATATTAGACGATGGAAAGGGGAAGGGGGGGGGGGGGCATTTATGTTGATGGTTATGTGCAGTGAAATGAGTGAATGTTGCTAAATATTGAAGGCAGTACACAGAAAAGGGGGTAAGCAATGATAACAATAACTAAATACATGGGCGGGATGTGTGTGTGTGTGTGTTTTAGTTTAAGCTCTCTTTACTGACTGTGCGCGCGCATATGTGCACGCATGTGTGTGCTATTCTTCAATTTATCGTCTATTCACATTACATGATATTAGACTCAAAACGGCAAACGATTCAGAAGAAAAGTTAAGCAACTATATAACAGCTGAAAGCATAATACAATGAAAGAAATGAGTCTACTTTATGAATAACTGTATTGCTAATGAAATTACAACAAATCTATCTATCTATCTATCTATCTATCTATCTATCTATCTATCTATCTATCTATCTATCTATCTATCTATCTATCTATCTATCTATCTATCTATCTATCTATCTATCTATCTATCTATCTATCTATCTATCTATCCATCTATCTATCTATCTATCTATCTATCTATCTCTATCTATCTATCTCTCTCTCTCTCTATTTATCTATCTATCTATCTATCTATCTATCTATCTATCTATCATCTCTCTCACTATATATCTATCTATATATTTATCTATATCTCTATATCTCTATCTATATCTATCTCTATCTCTATCTATCTATCTATCTATCTATCTATCTATCTATATTATATGCCTCTGTTTCGAATCAATAAACGACATATTCACTTGTACTAGTGTGTGTGTGTGTGTGTGTGTGTGTGTGTGTGTGTGTGTGTGTGTGTGTGTGTGTGTGTGGTGTAGTGTGTGAGTGTGTGTGTGTGTGTCTTCCTCGTTGCAGACGACGCAGCAGTAACCGCCCTCTCAGCTGAGGACCTCCAGCAGCTCATGACTCGCTTCAGTGATGCCTGCCAAGACTTCGGGCTTACCATTAGCTTGAAGAAAACACAAGTTATGGGACAGGATGTTGACTCTCCCCCAGCCATAAGCATCAATGACCATGAACTGGGCGCCGTCCATGACTTCGTGTACCTGGGCTCAGCTATCTCAGACACCCTCTCACTTGACGCAAAGATCAAGTGCATCGGCAAAGCAGTTACCACCATGACCAGACTGACAAAGAAAGTATAGAACAACAGCAAGCTGACTGAGCACACAAAGATCCAGATCTACAG
>CM054163.1:7389711-7392211 GCA_028751875.1 Rapana venosa
GTATACCACAGAGATTGACCCACAACAGCCATGAACACATTGACTGGGTATACCACAGAGATTGACCCACAACAGTCATGAACACATTGATTGGGTACACCACAGAGACTGACCCACAAAGGAATATGATGTTGACATCTGGGGTACACAATGCTGACACTAATCCATGACAAACATAAACACACAGTAGACACTACAGACACTGACCCACAACAGACAGTGACACCTTGGGGTGCTCAAGACACTGAGTCACAACAGACAGTAACACCTGGGGTACACACTACACACACTACCCCACAGCAGACATTAGCACACTTGGGGTACACACTAAAGACACTATCCCATAACAGACATTAACACACCAGGGGTACACATTACAAACACTATCCCACAACAGACATTAACACACCTGAAGTACACACTACACACTCTATCCCACAACAGACATTAACACACCTGAAGTACACACTACACACACTATCCCATAGCAGACAGTAACACACCAGGGGTACACACTACAAACACTATCCCACAACAGATATTAACACACCTGGGGTACACATTACAAACACTATCCCACAACAGATATTAACACCTGGGGTATACATTACAAACACTATCCCACAACAGATATTAACACCTGGGGTACACATTACAAACACTACCCCACAACAGACATTAACACCGCTGGAATACACACTAGACACACTGCCCCACAACATACATTAACACACCTGGGGTACACACTACACACACTATCCCACAACAGACAACAGAATGGCGTACAGGTGGCGCTGCTCGAGTGGCAGCACTCTCTACTGACAGGCGATATGTTTTTTTTATCTTGTTTTCGTTATATTGTGTGTCTGATCAGCTCCAAGTCCTGCATTTTTATATATATCGTAATTACCTTCTATGGGTTGATTTAAGTGTTTTTGACTTTGACTTGACTTGACTACTTTTCCATGCTGCACTGAATGCCATCAGAGATAATGAAAAAAAAGCCAGGTCAGTGCAGACAGCAGAAGCACGTAAACAGTGTCTGCTTTATCAAGACACTTCCTTGTGGAGATTGGCCATGTCTTTTACAGACCAATTGACCTCTGTATCTATCACACAGATATTGAGCTCTATCTATCGGACTTTACATGACCTTTAACTACGAGCCCAGATAGGGGAGTGATAGTTCAGTGGTTAGTGTGTGGACATCTAGATCCCAGGGTAAATAACAACGTGGGTTTGAGTCTGTGGTGACACACAAGAGACTCCAACCCATATTCTTATTTATTTAAAGCAGACACTGCTTCAGAGCATATTTAACCCAGGGCTTGACAATGTTTTACTTATCATTTGATAGCAATGAACACACATTGTAAAGAAGAATTGCGAAGCAGAATAAAAAGAAGAAAGGCAAAGAAGATTTACGAAGAAAATTTGTGAAGGATAAGAAGAAGACTTGTGAAGAAGAAGCATTGCAAAAAAAAAGGAAGAAGGATTGTGAGGAAAAATTGCAAAGAGGAAGAATTGTGAAGAAAGAAAAGAAGAATAGCAAAAAAAAAAAAAAAAAAAGACTTGAGCAGAAGAAGAATAATTGTGAGGACGAAGGTGAAAAAATAGTAAAGAATTGCAAAACAGAAGAAGGCAATATGTACAGAAGAATAAGAATTGCAAAGGAGAGGAAGAATTGCAAAGAAGAAGAACTGCAAAGAAATGAATCGAAAAAAAGAAGAATTGCAAAGAAGAAGAATTGCGAAGAAGAATTGCAAAGAATTAAGAAGAGGAAGAAGATTTGCAAAGAAGAAGAATTGCGAAGAAGAAGAATTGCGAAGAAGAAGAATTGCGAAGAAGAAGAAGAAGAATTGCGAAGAAGAATGAAGAAGAAGAAGAAGAATTGCGAAGAAGAATTGCGAAGAAGAAGAATTGCGAAGAAAAAGAGAAGAAGAAGAAGAATTGAGAAGAAAGAAGAAGAAGAAGAAGAAGAAGAAGAAGAAGAAGAAGAAGAAGAAGAAGAAGAATTGCGAAGAGGAAGAAGAATTGCGAAGAAGAAGAAGAAGAAATGCAAAGAAGAAGACTTGCGAAGAAAAAGAATTGCGAAGAAGAAGAAGAAGAAGAAGAGAAGAAGAAGATTTGATATAGGAGAAGGGAAAAGAGGGAGCCGGGGTGGGGTGTGGGGGGTGGTGTATGCTCTGGCATCTATCAACGGCTCTGCTCTTCCATTCAGTGAGATCCTCTGACAGATTGTAGTTAGAGCACTCTGAACCTTAGCCTGGGTTTGAGTGCAAACAGACACACATACACACAACCAAACACACGCACACAGACACACACACACACACACAAACACACGCTCACACAAACACACGCATATACAAATACACGCACACACAACACATACACAAACACACACACACAAACACTCACACACACAACACACACGGGCACACACACACAAACACACGCATGCACGCACGTACATACACACACACACACACAAACACAA
>CM054163.1:7399711-7417211 GCA_028751875.1 Rapana venosa
CATCATCTGCAAAAAGAAGCACAAACAATTCCATGAGACCTGGCATTAGCTGAATGCCATGTTTACCTTTCGCAGACATATCATTTGCTAGCTGGTTAATAAACATTTGAAACAAAGTTGGACTCAGTACACAACCTTGACGCACCCCTATTGGACACTCAAAAAGCTGTGTATATTCAAAGTTGGATCTGACACATGAAACTAAAGCCTTGTACATTGCTTGTAGCGAAGAGAAGAATCTTCCATTTACACCCTGGTTTCTAATGCACTGTAATAATTTATCATGCCTTACTGAGTCAAATGCCTTCTTAAAATCGACAAAAGCAACATACAACTTCTTACCTCTCTGGGACAAGCACTTCTGCACAACAGAGTATAAACAAAAAATATGGTCAGTAGTAGAATAATGCTTACGAAATCCTGCTTGATTTTCAGATATCAAGCTGTTTTCTTCCAACCAAGAGTAGAGCCGATTATTTAATATTGTGCTGTAACATTTTGAAATTGTACTTAGTAAAGATACACCTCTATAATTATCTACATTCTCTATGTTACCTTTTTATGAATTGGATTGACAATGGCCTTTTCCCATTCCTTTGGATATATGCCTTTCTTAAATACTTCATTAAATAATTTATGTAAAAAAGGGATAATAGTTTGGCTACCTGCCTTAAGCATTTCTGCAAGCACTCCATCCATTCCGCACGCTTTGCCACCCTTTAGTTTATTTACTGCAAGTGTTACTTCCTGCAAAGTTATTTCATCATTCAGTGCATGTTGGTCTTCCTCAGAAAGATCAAAGTGATCTTGATCTTCCTCATTGAAATCATCACTATCTGTAGAAAACACATTTTTGAAATGATTGTACCAAACGCATTTAACACTATGTTGTAGAGAAATGAATAAGTACAACGTTTCTTTGCACCATGCCCTACTCCACTCCCCATTTTCGTAAGGAAAATATTATAGAATAAACCCAACAAGTCTCATCCAAACCAAGGCATTTGTAGAAGAATGCATAAACACACACACACACACACACACACACACACACACACACACACACACACACACACACACAACACACACACACACACACACACACACACACACACAAACAAGCCCCAATTATCAACAAGAACACGAAAAAATATGAATATAAAGACAGCACACTCTCAAACAAGGTTACAAGGAAATATAACACACTTATACACACATTATATTCACAATCAACTAAATAAAACTTTTTCAATAACGGCGTAACAATAATTTCTAGTCTAAGCAGGAGTAGGAAACATGTTGATGCAGCTTCTTTCATTGCCCCTAGCCCCTGGCAGAGGAGAGAGAGAGAGAGAGAGAGAGAGAGAGAGAGAGAGAGAGAGAGAGAGAGAGAGAGAGAGAGAGAAGAAAACGCCAGCAAACCAGCCAAATAGGCAGGCATACACGTAGATAGACAAGACATAAAAAGTCAAGTAGGTAGACAGACAGGTAGGTAGACAGACAGGTAGGTAGAAAGACAGGTATGTAGACATATGAGCAAATAGGTAGACATACATACAAGTAAGCAGGTAGACATACTAACAAACATATCATTATATAGAGAAGAAGACAGATAGACGAAAAGCTGGCTTCTTCTTCGTCATCGTCGAACGCTCAGACAGCAACAATTATCTATCATTTAAGCGAAAACGCGTCGCGCTGCCGCTAAGCGCCTGTCAAGTCAGGCCCAGCCTATCTGACTGCGACAAGGGAGAGAAAATCTTATAAGTCTTTGTGGAAAGAAAAGGCAGGAGAATGGACCAAGAAGGTAGAAGATAAAGAGCAGTTTAACTACAAGCTAACAAGGCAACATAGCCAGTCACAAGGCCTGGCTGGCGTGTGTAGGTTAACTAACGTCTGCACTGATTGGCTCACGGACTAATAGGTATAGTCTGCTCCAGAAAAAATGGCGCCGTTTCTTAACAAGCTTGTCTGTCTCTTTTCTCTTCATTTCTGAAATAAAGAAAGGGCGGGAGGGTGGGGTTGGGGGTGGGGGTTGGGGGGCAATAAACGCTCAACAGGGTTAGCAGCTGAGAGTGAAAAATGGAAGGAGGTTTTAAATTAAAAAAAAAAAGAAAAAGGTTTGATTTTTGCCGGTGGTTATGTGCATTGGGGCTATGTCTCTGTCTCTCTGTATTTCTATTGTCTGTCTGTCTGCATCTGTGTCTGTTTGTCTGTCTGTGCTTGTGTCTGTCTATGTATGTCTGTCTGTGTCTCTATCTCTGTCTGTCTGTCTCTCTCTGTCTATTCGTCTCTCTCTGTTCCGCTTTTCGGAAGAGTAGGCCATTGTGTGCCGGTGGGAAAGGGAGGGGGGGGGGGGGGGGGGGGGGGGGGGGAAGGGGGGAAGGAGAGGAAAGGGGGGGAAAAAAAAAAAAGAGGGGCAAAAAACCCCCTGCGGCTTTTTTAGCGCTTAAAAGTCGTTTTTTGGGGGTTTTTAAAGCGGTGGTGCAGGGTTTTTTTTCCCTATTGCTTTTGGAAAAAGTGCTTGTTCGGGAAGCGGGAGGCAAAAAAACTAATTAAAAAAAAAGGGCGATAAAAAAGCGGGTTTTTTTTCCTTACCGAAGAAAGATTAAAAAGCAAAACGTCCCGCCCCCCTACGCCTCTTTCCCCCCCTTTTTTCGGAAAGGGGGAAATTTTTGTTTTGTGAAAAAAAGGCGGGTGGCCGGGCGGAAAAAAATTTTAAATACAAAGCCACATAGCAGACAAGCCGGCGCGGGGGAAAAAAACCTGCCCCAATTGGCTCAGGACAATATCTAGTTAGTGACAGAATAAAAATGCCGTTTCAAAGCTGTCTGTCTTTCTCTTCATTTCGAATAGTAGGACGAAGGTAGGTGGAGTAGGTATTGTGATATAGCTAATTAGGTTAGCATACTGAAGTAAGAGGTTTAATTCTAACAAAATATCATTTTCTTTAATGACGATAGGTTAGAAAGCTTGGCTTCTTCTTCTGTCTTCGTCTTTTGTTTTCTGCTGCATCAATTATCTTCATTTAGCGGATAAACGCTAGTCTGTCGCTGGCCTATCCTTCTAGTCTGCCCTAGCCTTTCGGAGTAGCGGCAAGGGAGAGAAAAATTTATAAAGATACTACATTGTGGAAAATGAAAAAAGCCAAGAATCCTATCAGAAGTAGAAGATAAAAGAGTTAAACAAAAACAGTCAACTAGTCTGTCACAGCCTGGTGTCCGATTTGTGTGTTACTCGTCTGATGATTGGCTCAAAGGTGACTAATAAGATATAGTTGCTCAAAACATCTGCTGTTGCTGTAACTAAGCTGCTGTTTCTTTATTCTCATTTATGACAGCAACTATCACATAACGAACCCTCGAGACCGCCCCCCCAAAAGTTCAATAAACGCTCAACAGGCTTCTATGCACTAGTAGTGATGCATAGCTGTATTAATATAATAAATCTACACAATTATCGATTATTATCGTTTATATCATTAGTCTATGTCTACTATCCATCATCCTCTATCTATCCTATCTGTCTGTCTATCTATCATCATCTATCTGATTTCTTCTTAGACTATCTATCTATCTATCAATGTCTTCTATTATTTTCTATCTATCTTCTTCTATCTCTCTTTCTATCTATTCTTATCTTCTATTCCTATCTATCGGATGCTATTTGTGCCGTAACGGATGATCATAATCTACTAACTATACACTATCTGATCTATAATATGCTACTACTGTCTTATTCCATTATCTATCATAACCTAATTAAAGACTACAACGACATATCTATCTGATCCATCTACTGTCTTGTCTCTCTGTTAGTTCCTATTGTTTGTTGTCCATTATTCTATTTTTGTCCGTCTATCGTTCTGTCTATTTCTGTTGATGCTATCTACTACTGATCTGCTATTCCCTGCTATCCTTATCTATTTATCTCAGCTATCTGAAGCAGCTAACTCTCCTCCTCCCTATCATCTTCCTATCCTCTATAAAAAATATCATATAATAAAAATACGAAAAAATATACAAAGAATTCTATAAGTATCACACTATGTTATAGATTTTGCATGCTGTGTCGATTCGTTAATCTACTCATCTATCTATCTATCTATCTATCCATTCTTCTATCTATCTTAATTATCTATATATCTATCCTATCTATCAATCAAATCTATCTATCTATGATGTCTGTCTGTCTATCTATTACATCTATTTCTATCTATCATTATCTATCTATCTATCTATCTATCTATCTACTATATCTATCTATCTATCTATCTATCTTCTATCTTCTGTCTGTCTATCTATTATCTATCTATCTATTATCTCTCTATCTATCTATCATCTATCTATCTATCGACCTATCCATCTATCTATCATCTATCTATCTATCCATCTATCTATCTATCTATCCATCTATTATCTATCTATCTATCCATCTATCTTCTATCTAATCTATCTATACCACCAACCACTCATCCCTATCGACTATCTACCTCATCATCATCTATCACTCTATCTATCTATGTATCTACTATCATCATCTATCTTCATCACCCAAAACACACACCTCAGCCTGTTAGCTCAACCATAGGGTGGTTCCAGGAGTGGACACTGTGATGTTATTCATACGTTCGGAGGGAAGGCTCAGCGGTTATCTAGCCTGAGGGTTTGCCGGGAAGTGGGAGGTCGGAAGCTGATGTTAACCCAGGGGTCTGGGGGAGTTTGAGGGAGGGGTAGGTGGAGGGGAAAGTGTGAGGGAGTAGAGGGGGGAGGGTGTGTGATTTCCTCTGGCACCGATGTCGCGGCAGTCTTTGAATTAAGGGATAGAAACAAGAAGGGCAGAGAAAGTTCTAAGAGAGAAACAGTGATGGTTTTGCCGGGCATCCTTATCTCACCCCCAGTCTACCCCTTCACCCACCCGAGTAAACTGTTGAAGAGGGCAAGAGAGACGAGAGGAGAGAGAGGGAGGGAGGAGAGAAGAGAGAGGGAGGAGAGAGAGGAGAGAGAGAGGAGAGAGGAGAGAGAAGAGAGGGAGATAGAGAGAGAGAGAGAGAGAGGGGAGGAGAGAGAGAGAGAAAAGAAGACAGAGAGAAGAGTGTCTCTTGCTTGACTCCTAAGCAGAGAGACTGAGAGACAGAGAGAGAGAGAGAGAGAGAGAGAGGGGAGAGAGAGAGAGAACGGGTGAGGGAGAGAGAGGAGGAGAGATCAGTTAGAGTTTTATCTTTATGTTCTTGTGATATTAAAAAATACAGACACACTATATGATACAGGATGTGGGGGGAGAGATTAGAAATAACTGACGTCATAGAGAATTTTCTTCACAGACAAAAGATGAGAGAGAGAAGTATCGGGGAAAGGAGAGAGTTCACAGAAAGATATATAGAACCATCAAAGATTAAATACATAATCTTTGTTACACATAAACACCCACCCAGTTATGTATACTTTAATATCAAAATTTCATATGACTTGCTCCATTTTTTCTCTGCACAGCAAAGATGTACACCAAAGTTCAAACTTACTAATTCCATTAACTCATATGACATAATATTCAACATATATAATATGTTACAATACACTATACATTTTTATAGTTAATAATAATATTGTGTATGTGAAACTCTCAACCCACTCAGCATAACAGAATAGTTATATCATTTATACTTACTATATATATCTTATATATATATATATATATATTTTATATATTAAATATATATATATATATATTATATATATATATATATATATATATATATATTATATATATTCATACGTATGCGTATACACACATACATATACACACATATCCATCCATCCATTCATCTATCATGCATGCATGCATGCATCCATCCATCCCTTAATCCACACTGCTAGATAACAGTCAGCAATAATAGTGGCATGCAGACCTCATCAAGAAGATCAAGAAGAAGATGACTGAGGCCATGGGGAACTGGATGTCAGAACAATGCTCCAAGGTTGAGAAAGCAATGGCGAAAGGAGACAGCAAAGAGGCGTACCAGACCATCAAGGTACTAACCAAGTCCCAGCAGCCAAAGACCTCCGTTATTGAAGACAAAGAGGGGTCAGTCCTTACAGAGAGTGCCACTATCATGAAGAGATGGACAGAATATTGCAGAGACCTGTACAACTACAAGTGAAGGCTGATCCGAACAAACTTCACGAGCAAGATCCCAGACCATCAGATCTGAAAGCACACAGGTGCTGGAGGAAGAGGTAGAAGAAGCAGTAAGATCCCTGAAAGGAGGCAAGTCACCAGGGATTGACAACATCCCGGCTGAGCTCATCAAGAACGGAGGCCCAGAGATGATCAAGGCATTAACAATCATCTGCCAACGCATCTGAACCAGCAAAGAGTGGCCTGAACAGTGGACCCAATCCATCATAGTTCCACTTCCAAAGAAGGGAGACCTGAAGAAGTGCCAAAATTACAGAACAATCAGTCTGATAAACCATCCAAGCAAAGTTATGCTACGCATTCCCTTGAACAGACTGAAACCACAAGCAGAAGAAATCCATATCAGAAGAACAGGCGGATTCAGACCAGGTCGAAGCACTGTCGAGCAGATCTTCAACATCAGAATGCTATAGAGAAGCATCTCCAACATCAGCTACAGCTTACAACAACTTCATTGACTTCAAGAAGGCCTTCGACCGAGTGTGGCAAGAAGCTCTGTGGCAAGTCATGAGAGACTATAGCTTCGACGAGGACCTGATTCAAGTCATCCAGGCGCTGTATGACAGCTCCCACAGTGCAGTCCTCATGGGTGGAGAAATCGGGGAGTTCTTTCGGACTTCAGTTGGAGTTCGACAAGGCTGCCCGCTATCCCCCGTTCTTTTCAACGTGTTCCTGGAGAACATCATGCAGTAGGCCCTCCTTGACTTCAAGACCACAATCACAATAGGAGGAAGGCCAGTCTGCAATCTTCGATTCGCAGACGATATTGATCTCATGGGTCGCAGTGAAGAAGAACTCCAGGATCTCACCACCAGACTGGAAACATCAGCCAATGCCCACGGTATGGAGATCAGCACGGAAAAGAGCAAGATCCTAGTGAACAGTACCACACCGACCACTCCCACCAGCATCAAGATGAGTGGCGAGACACTAGAGGAGGTGGAAACTTTCAAGTACCTTGGAGCAGTCATCACCAAAGAAGGCACGAGCACACAAGAGGTGAAGATCAGACTTGCTGTGGCACTCTCCTCCATGACTAAGCTGGCGAAAGTGTGGAGAAACCACAATCAGAACCCACACTAAGGTCAGACTCTACAAGGCACTCGTCACATCCATTGCCTTGTACCCCGCTTGTGGATGACTGGCGCTTACTTTTACGATTAGGAAAACATCGCATTCAAGCCTTTGAGATGAAGTGCCTCAGGCGGATCCTGAAATCACCTACAGAGACCGCAAAACCAATGACTATGTCTGGCAGCAGATCGAGGCACTGGCTGGCAAACAAGAACCATTGCTAGATACAGTCAAAGGAGGAAACTGAAGTGGTTTTGGCCACACAACAAGGCATAACAGCCTGTCAAAGACAGTCCTGCAGGGAATGGTGGAAGGAGCAAGGAGGCAGGGACGACCACGCAAAAGCTGGATATCCAACATCAAGGAGTGGACCGGCCTCACTGTACCAAACCTCCTGAAAACAGTCCAGGACAGAACCATTTGGCGGTCCACTTGCAGCGTCCGTGCGGGTACCCCAACGGTCGTCCCGACCAAGGGATGAGTGATGAGTGAGTGAGACCTCATCATCATCATCATCATCAGACCCGTGACCTTGGCGGTCGTGGAGGAGACACGAAAGATGATGCCGTGGTAAGCCTCCTCCATCCATGCAGACCTACAGACAAACAAAGGAAGGAACAAACTGACCAATACTTCACTAATTCCCAACAAAGAGGTGAATAGGACGAGAACGAGCAGACAAGGCTGCAGAAAGTTAAAGAGGTTGATTTGGTTACAAACCTGTAGTAGCTTGCGGGGTGATGTAGTATTTTATATAGAGTGCTAGTCAGAAAATTTTGTGATAATTTTCACAGATTTCTAAAGTATGAAGAAAACGCACTATGTACTTGTTTTTTTGGATTGAGGACAAAATGCAATACCAGGCAGTCACGAGAAATGTGGACATAATCATCAAACGAGGATTGCTTGTGTTCCTATAGCGTTGACCCCGTGTATGCATATCGCAGTTAGGAAGCTAGCAAACAAACAAACGACTGAGGGGATACAGTGTTTGCTGAAGAAAAACATATTCAGACCTACCAAATTTGTGCAAAATCACATGAGTCTTTCACCAAAAAAGTGGGTTTATATTTCTGTAGATGCCTTACTACATGTGGTATGAATATGAGTCATAGTATAATTTATTATAGAAAAACAGAAGGAAAAGTGCCATGCTCTAAAGCAGGAGCGTGGCCTGTTTTTATCTATGCAGTGCTGGGTTAGGAGAGCAATTTCGGTTTTAAATTAAGTACAGGAGTTTGCTAATGCTATTTGTCAAAGTGGTCGTGCTTTTTCCCATTGCGGTTTTTTTTTTTTGGGGGGGGGGGGGGGGGAGGGGGTAACCCGAAATAATTTCTGACTGAAGAAATAGAAAAAAAACACATTCAAGCATATTTTCTATCCTGTGCACTTTCTGTGTAAATGTCTCCTTGCTTCAAAGTGAGTTATACCGTGTAGTTTAATTGTCAATTTTGATCATTATTTATTTATTTGTTGTTGTTAGAAAAATATATTTCGAAAGAGCACTTGACAGTCTGTTAGTGTTCTTTAGCACATCTGCTTTCAGCTGTTAGCAGATGTCTGAGTGTTTTTAACCTTTTTATCTCTGTTTTCATGTCTGGTTTTAAATGTCAGTCACTTTCTGTTTGTCTGTCTGTCTGTCTGCCTGTCTGTCTGTCTGTCTCTTCGTCTAAGTTCCTGCTTCTTTCTCTGTCTGTCTGACTATCTGACTGTCTGTCTGCCTCACTCACTCACTCTCTCTGTCTGTCTGTACCTCTGTCTCTAGATATCTCATAGATCACTTTTATGAAAATGTAGGCCATTCTGTGCTTCATTACTTTACCCACAAAAAATCACCTCTTTATAGAGTGTATGCGTCTTGTGTATAACTGCGTGCAAGCACGAACATACTCTCTCTCCCCTCTCTCTCTCTCTCTCTCCCCTCTTCTTCTCTCTCTCTCTCTCTCTCGTGCGCGCGTGCGGGTGTGTGTGTGTGTGTGTGTGTGTGTGTGTGTGTGTGTGTGTGTGTGTGTGTATTGGTGATTGTTTTGAAGTATGCACGTTTATAACAGCAGATCGTAAAACCAAGCTTTGGCCTAAATTCTTCACTCATACACACAATAACCAGAAGCTGGAAACAGTTCAAAGCTTCAAGTACCTGGGAGCCATTGTATCAGACCAGGGATCCAAGCCAGAAGTAGTATGCAGGACTGCACAGACAATAACAGCACTGTCAAAACTAAACATCATCTGGAGAGATAAAAATATCTCACTTATCTCCAAGATCAGACTAATGCGCTCCCTTGTCATATCCATATTTCTGTATGCCTGTGAATCATGGACCCTGACTGCAGATTTGGAGAGAAGAGTACAGGCGGTGGAGATGAGATGCTTTCGGAGACTCCTTGGCATCTCCTACAAAGACCACATAAGCAACGAAAGCGTGCATAACAGAATCCAGCAAACCATTGGACCCTATGAGAACCTTCTAACGATCGTGAAAAGCGTAAACTTAATGGTTGGGCATGTCACAAGATCCAAAGGACTTGCAAAGACAGTTTTACAAGGCACTGTCCAAGGAGGAAGAAGAAGAGGCAGACCAAGGAAGAGTTGGGAGGATAACATCAGTGAATGGACAGGCCTAGAACTCAACAAAACCCTGAGAAAAGCAGAACAGGGAGAGGAATGGAGGGAACTGGTTGTTGAGTCTTTGAGGGTGCCCCCACGGTCGTCAGACTACGGGACAGATAGATAGATAGATAGACACACAGGGACTGGATGTAAAAACAAGGCACATGAGTGCTTATTCCATTATCCTTGATATAAATTTTTTTAAAATGTCATCTGAGCGCTTTGATTTGTTGCTTTACAAGATTCAGCGCTATATAAATTTTATACATTTTATTATTATTATTATAATTTTTTTTTCAATGTATGATCATTTATTCGTTTCTTCGTTCATTCATTCATTTATTCGATCTCTCTCTCTCTCTCTCTCTCTCTCTCTCTCCTCTCTCTCTCTCTCTCTCTCTCTCTCTTCCTCTTCTCTCTCTCTCTCTCTCTCTCTCTCTCTCTCTCTCTCTCTCTCTCTCTCTCCTCTCTCTCTCTCTCTTTGTGCGCGAGTGCGTATGTGTGCATGTGTCAAGGTAAATATTAGAGTGACCACATCACCATAAATACATACATGCATACACACCTGTTTTTGTATAAAGAATGAATATTCTTATGTACTTTTACATTTCCCATTCGGGCTGTGAGGGGGGAGGAGGGTTGAAGGATAGCCTAATGGTTAGAACGTTGTGCATGTGATCTGACGGCCCGGGATCGAGCCAGAAGACACCCGTGTTAGAGACTGTGACTCTGGAGGTACTCCACCCCTCCCCTCCCCCCCCCCCCCCCAAAAAAAAAAAGTCCTTTAGATGAGAGTATCAGCCAAAGCTCCGAGTGGGAGCACACTCAAAACATCTTGCCCACACGTTAAATTCCCGTTCCGCTTTTCAAAGGAGTAGGACTTTCCGTGCTGGTAGGAACGGATAACAAAGTCGCAACAACAACAACAACAACCACAAAATCTGCCCCAAAACCGCGCAGGCACACCGGTGTCGTGTTTAGATACCTTCCCTGAAACTGGAATGCCGCTACCTTAATTGTGGGCCCGATTTCACTTTAGGTCTCTTCTCAAAATGTGATATTAGACACATTAGAAAAAAGTGGAGGAAAGGGGGAGGAGGGGGGGGGGGGGTTCTGGGAGTGAGGTAGGGTATTAGTGTGTTAAATCTACACAGAACAGTTAAGAAATATCTAAATGCAAATCATGCTTGAATACAGAATAGTAAAAATCCTAAATTCTAACAGAATCTAACGAATGAACAATAAAACTATTTGTAACCGTTACCAACAATAGACAATCTAAACCACATAAGGATAATGTCTTTCAAATCCATAACAATCATAATAATGAACCAGTTGGACTGTGCAATAATGATTTGCGAAAAAACCCACAACACTTATACTCCAGTAAAAGGTCACTGAATATCACGGATGGCGATGGTGAGGTAAGAACAGGTTAATTGTGGGTAAACATGGTTGCATAAGCACCATTGGCGAACCCAGAAACTCGAGCCCAGGAAAAACACCCCCCCACCCCCTCCCAAACACCACCCCCCAAAAAAAACCCCAAACATAAAAACAACAACAAAAAGCCCAAAACAAACAGCAGAAAAAAAGCTATATCCTGTTCCAGAAATGAGTATTGCTTTCATGAGGAACACACACACATGCGCACATAGTAAGTCACACACACACACACACACACACACACACACACACACACACACACACACACCACACACACACCCCACACACACACACCCCACACACACACACACACACACACACACGCCTACACACGCACACACAATAGGTGACATCACAACATGGCGACAGTAAGCAGCGACTAGAATCCAGCCAAGTGCACACGATTGTTACTGCATAGAGAATGACAAAAACTCGACGTCAAGGGTCAGCCTCCTGTTACTTTGATGTACACACATCAAGTAAAAATACTGACCAAGAAAATACAGGAAATGCTACCGCCAAAAAGCAGCCGTTCTGCCCCATACTTCCACCAATGGCAATGCAGCAACTTAGGATCCAGATCTCCTACCAGGCCATTCCATCATCATGGAACTCAAACAGATGGTCTTGTCTCCGAGCGACAAAGTCACTGCTCTGGAGAGGACCGTGGCGGACCAGGGACGCCTTCTGGTTACCAGCAGAGCTACTGACACCGAAACACCGGTGACCAGAACCTCCAGCATGGTGACCAGAGGAACCCAGACCGACTGTTCCTCGGCGCCACGCTCCTCCCCCCTGCCAGCCACCACCTATGCTCAAGCAGCAAAACGACTGCCCTCTTCACCCTGCCCTCTGCCCTCTTCACCCTCCACTCTGCCCTTTTCACCCTCACCTCTGCCCTCTTCACCATGCCCTCTGCCCTCTTCACCATGCCCTCTTCACCTGCCCTCTTCACCCTGCCCTCTGCCCTCTTCACCCAGCCCTCTGCCCTCTTCACCCAGCCCTCTGCCCTCTTCACCATGCCCTCTTCACCCTGCCCTCTGCCCTCTTCACCATGCCCTCTTCACCCTGCCCTCTGCCCTCTTCACTCTGCCCTCTGCCCTCTTCACTCTGCCCTCTTCACCCTGCCTCTGCCCTCTTCACCCAGCCCTCTGCCCTCTTCACCATGCCTTCTTCACCCAGCCCTCTGCCCTCTTCACCATGCCCTCTTCACCCAGCCCTCTGCCCTCTTCACCATGCCCTCTTCACCATGCCCTCTGCCCTCTTCACCATGCCCTCTTCACCCAGCCCTCTTCACCCAGCCCTCTGCCCTCCTCACCCTGCCCTCTTCCCTCTTCACCATGCCCTCTTCACCCAGCCCTCTGCCCTCTTCACCATGCCCTCTGCCCTCTTCACCATGCCCTCTTCACCATGCCCTCTGCCCTCCTCACCCTGCCCTCTGCCCTCTTCACCATGCCCTCTTCACCCAGCCCTCTGCCCTCTTCACCATGCCCTCTTCACCCTGCCCTTTGCCCTCTTCACCCAGCCCTCTGCCCTCTTCGCCCAGCACTTGCAAAACTTCAAAGAGGTCAGTAGAATTTGTACGCTTCGAAAAGAAAACCCTTAAAAGCCTGACAACCTAGTTAAAAGACAGCCGTGATGAAAGAGAATGATGACGTCAAATCAAGTTCTTCTTTGAAGGAAGAGACTTCTAGTCTTCCTTCAGTAGTAGTAGTCGGGGATTCCATTTTGCATGGAATTAACAGCAAGAGCCTGAGTAACGCCTATGGCTTTGATGCTGTTCAAGTGAAAACACCGAAAATTGGGGAGATTAACCAGTCTGAGAAAGCAAAGTCTGATGTCCAGAAACCACACTGTGTCATTATACAACTTTCTGTGACACCCAGGAAGACAAAATCCCCAAGTTTAAGTAAAAAAAAAGCTGATTGGCAGAAGTTTGAAGACATCTTTGCAGTTTACAACACTGACAGCTTTGACACTGACAACATTGACCATTTCTATTCCACTTTTACTGAGACCATCCTTCATGCTGCCACTTTATCTGTCGCCAAAATTAATACGTTAAAAACAAATAAACATCAGGGAAATATCTGGTGGACACTAGCTTGTGAGGAAGCAGTTAACAAGAAACGCTCAATGTATACAATTTATTTAAAAGATAAAACATCAGAAAATAATGTAAAACAGAAACAAGCGAATTATCACTGTAACCTTGTTGTAGCTCAGGCTAAGAGACAATTTTGAACTTCTTTTTGTACTTAAAAAAAATTCCTGTTGCAATGCCAAGTTTCTTTTCGAGATTTTTTAAACACATGTTTTATTTGTTTCGTTTTTAAACAACACATCCGCCTCTCCCGATTTTGTTTTTTTCTTCGTCTAATATTACTAGAAGTGAACAGACCTAAAATTGAAGTCAACAACAACAACAACACAATCACACACCATCACACACACTGATGTGCTGCAGGCTTCATAAATGCTGAATGAAGACTGCCTTGCTATGTCATGGTGTTTGCATTCTGTCAACACACCTTCTGACAACATCAACACACCTGACAACATCAACACACCTGACAACATGAACACTCCTTCCTCCCTTCCACCCCATCCCCCTTGTTGTTGTTGTTTTTTTGGGGTGGTGGTGGGTGTGGGGGGGGGTTGACAGTTGGTATTTCTGAACATAACACCTTTATAGCTAAACAGGATAGGCAGGCTAGGTAATGGGCCTAAGAGGGGAAAAACAATGGACTTGATGGTTTTTATTTCCGTGTGCAAATTTACGAACAGTTGCACGATTTCCAATGGAAGCCTTGGTTGTCCTTCAATGTATACTACTGCTTCACTACTTCAGTGTGTTCTCTTTCTAGGGAGCATCTGTCACCTCAAAACCAGTGCCACACATGTGATTTTTTCATTTGTGATTTTCCAACCCGTTTGTGTGTTTACATTGCCCTGGCTTTTTGTTGTTTCTTTGCCAACAGTCCTGGAAGAGTTCTACAAAGAAAAGATGAGGTTTTAAGACGTGCTCAAGATTGTTTTTCCTTCTGGAGTTAACCTCAGTGGCCACTTCACTCCCTCAAAAGTCCTTCGGTAGAGACTATAAACCCAGGGCCCGTGTGCTAACGCATGCAGAACATCTTTCGCACATGTTAAGACCCGTTCCACCTTTTGGAAGATTAGGCTAGCATGCTAGCAGCAACATGTTAACAATGATGGCAACACTACATCATAAAAACGCATGCAAACCAGTGTTGTATTCAGACATCATCCCCAAAATCTTATCATCTCAGCACTGCACAACAGAGAATCACCTAAGTGCAGGGCATCAGCTTGCCCCTTTCTTTCTCCTCCTCCTGTACTCTGGGAGGCAGAGAGAGGCAACACCGCATAGTTAGTCATCTGTGGCTCCAAACCTGCCGGGAGTCTTGCTGTTGCCCAACCTTTTTTTGGCCCTTTATCTCTACAGTTACCTAATATCCAATCACCAGGCTTAGAGCTATTGATCAAACCATGACACAAGATGCACACACATACATACACACATGCACGCTCGCATACACGCACACACATACACACGAACGCATGCACGCAAGCACGCATGCATACACGCAAGCACTCTCAATCCCTCTCTCTCTCTCTCTCTCTTCTCTCTCTCTTCTCTCTCTCTCTCTCTCTCTCTCTCTCTCTTTCTCTCTCTCTCTCTCACACACACACACACACACACACACACACACACACACACACACACACACACACACACACACACACACACACTGACATGCTGCAGGCTTCATAAATGCTGAATGAAGACTACCTTGTTATGTCATGGTGTTTGCATTCTGTCAACACACCTTCTGACAACCCCTCCCCCCCTTTTTACCTTTTTACAAATCACTGCAGCAAAATCACCACTCCCTTCTTTCTGGTTGAACATCTCCATTATCCATGACAAACTATCGTGTCAAAAGAGACTCCTTCCCCCCCCCCCCCCCCCCCCCCCCCCCCCTTGGTATTTTTGGGTTTTTTTGGGGGGTAGGGGGTGGGGGCTGACAGTTGGTATTTCTGACCATAAAACCTTTATAGCTAAGCGGGATAGGCAGGTTATGTAATGGACCGAAGAGGGGGAAAACAATGGACTTGATGGTTTTCATCTCTGTGTGCAAATTTACAAACAGTTGCACAATTTCCAATGGAAGCCTTGGTTGTCCTTCAATGTGTACTACTGCTTCACTCTGGGAGATTTCTTTTTCTTCCTGCGTGAAGTTCAGAGTGTGCCTTCTCTAGGGAAGATCTGTCACCTCAAGACCAGTGCCACACTTCTGATTTTTTTTCATTTGGGATTTTCCAGCCCGTTTGTGTTTTTGTTTGTTTGTTTCTTTGCCGACAGTCCTGGAAGAGTTCTACAAAGAAAAGATGAGGTTACAAAACGTGCTCAAGATTGGTTTTTCTTCTGTAGTTAACATCAGTGCCCACTCTGCTCCCTCAAAAGTGCTTCCAATGAGACTATAAACCCAGGGCTGTGTGCTAACGCACGCATATCACAACATCTTCGCACAAATTAAGAGCCGTTCAGCCTTTTGGAAGATTAGGGTAGCATGCTAGGATCAACAGGTTAACAATGATGGCAACACTAAATCATAAAAAACGCATGCAAACCAGTGGTGTATTTAGAGATCATTCCCAAATTCTTATCATCTTAGCACTGCACAGCAGAGAATCACCTAAGTGCAGGGCATCAGCTTGCCCCTTTCTTTCTCCTCCTCCTGTACTCTGGGAGGCAGAGAGAGGCAACACTACATAGTTAGTCAGCTCTGGCTCCAAACCTGCAGGGAGTCTTGCTGTGTGCCCAACCAGTTTTTGCCCCCTTTATCTCTACAGTTACCTAATATCCCATCACCACGTTTAGAGCTATTGATCAGACCATCACACAAGATGCACACACACACACACACACACACACACACACACACACACACACACATACACACATGCATGCATACACGCAAACACTCTCAATCTCTCTCTCCCTCTTTCTCTCTCTCTCTCTCACTCTCTCTCTCTCTCTCTCTCTCTCTCTCTCTCTCTCTCTCTCTCACACACACACCACACACACACTAATATGCGTGCTGCAGGCTTCATAAATGCTGAATGAAGACTACCTTGTTATGTCATGGTGTTTGCATTCTGTCAACACACCTTCTGACAACAGCCCCTCCCCCCTTTTTTACACATCACTGCACACAAAATCACCATTCCATTCTTTCTTGTTGAACATCTCCATTATCCATGACAAACTATGCATGTCAAAAGAACACGCCTTCCCCTCCCATCCCCCAACCCTTTGTTTTTTGGGGAGTGAAGGTGGTGGTAACAGTTCGAATTTCTGACCCTAAAACATTTATAGCTAAGCAGGATAGGCAGGTTAGGTAATGGACCGATGAGAGGGAAAACAATAAACTTGATGGTTTTCATCTCTGTGCGCAAATTCACAAACAGTTGCACAATTTCCAATGGAAGCCTTGGTTGTGGTCCTTCAATTATACTACTGCTTCACTCTGGCAGATTTCTTTTTCTTCTTCCTGCGTGAAATTCAGTGTGCTCTCTCTCTAGGGAAGATCTGTCACCTCAAGACCAGTGCCACACTTCTGATTTTTTTCATTTGGGATTTTCCAGCCCGTTTGTGTTTTTTTGGTTTGTTTCTTTGTCAACAGTCCTGGAAGAGTTCTACAAAGAAAAGGTGAGGTTATAAAACGTGCTGAAGATTGTTTTTTTTCTGGAGTTAACATCAGTGCCCACTCTGCTCCCTCGAAAGTGCTTCCAATGAGACTATAAACCCAGGGCCCGTGTGCTAACCCACGCATATCACAACATCTTGGCACACATTAAGAGCCGTTCGGCCTTTTGGAAGATTAGGCGTAGCATGCTAGGATCAACACGTTAACAATGATGGCAATACTAAATCATAAAAAACGCATGCAAACCAGTGGTGTATTTAGACATCATTCCCAAATTCTTATCATCTTAGCACTGCACAGCAGAGAATCACCTAAGTGCAGGGCATCAGCTTGCCCCTTTCTTTCTCCTCCTCCTGTACTCTGGGGGGGTAGACAGGGGCAACACCACATAGTTAGTCAGCTGTGGCTCCAAACCTGCAGGGAGTCTTGCTCTGTGC
>CM054163.1:7419711-7447211 GCA_028751875.1 Rapana venosa
GCTCCTCCTGTACTCTGGGAGGCAGACAGGGGCAAGACCGCATAGTTAGTCAGCTGTGGCTCCAAACCTGCAGGGAGACTTGCTGTGTGCCCAACCAGATTTTGCCCTTTATCTCTACAGTTACCTAATATCCCATCACCACGTTTAGAGCTATTGATCAGACCATGACACAAGATGCACACACATACATACACACATGCACGCTCGCATACACGCACACACACACGCACGCACGCATACACGCAAACACACACTCTCTCTCTCATGCACACACACACACACACACACACACACACACACACACACACACACACACACACACAAACTGATATGCTGCAGGCGTCATAAATGCTGAATGAAGGCTACCTTGTTATGTCATGGTGTTTGCATTCTGTCAACAAACCTGACAACAACAACACCCCCCCTTTTTACACATCACTGCACACAAAATCACAATTCCATTCTTTCTTGTTGAACATCTCCATTATCCATGACAAACTATCCTGTCAAAAGAACACGCCTTCCCCTCTCATCCCCCACCCCTTGGTTTTTTGGGGGTGGTGGTGGTGGTAACAGTTCGAATTTCTGACCCTAAAACATTTAGAGCTAAGCAGGATAGGCAGGTTAGGAAATGGACCGAAGAGAGGGTAAAACAATTGACTTGATGGCTTTTATCTCTGTGTGCAAATTCACAAACAGTTGCACAATTTCCAATGGAAGCCTTGGTTGTGGTCCTTCAATGTGTACTACTGCTTCACTCTGGGAGATTTCTTTTTCTTCCTGCGTGAAGTTCAGAGTATGTTCTCTCTAGGGAAGATCTGTCACCTCAACACCAGTGCCACACTTCTGATTTTTTTCATTTGGGATTTTCCAGCTTGTTTGTGGTTTTTTTGTTTGTTTCTTTGCCGACAGTCCTGGAAGAGTTCTATAAAGAAAAGACGAGGTTTTAAGACGTGTTCAAGATTGTTGTTTTCTTCTGGAGTTAACATCAGTGCCCACTCCACTCCCTCAATAGTGCTTCGGGTGAGACTATAAACCCATGGCCGTGTGCTAACGCACGCATATCACATCTTAGCACACATTATGAGCCGTTGGGCCTTTTGGAAGATTAGGCGTAGCATGCTAGCAGCAACATGTTAACAATGATGGCAACACTACATCATAAAAACGCATGCAAACCAGTGTTGTATTCAGACATCATCCCCAAAGTCTTATCATCTCAGCACTGCACAGCAGAGAATCCCCTAAGTGCAGGGCATCAGCTTGCCCCTTTCTTTCTCCTCCTCCTGTACTCTGGGAGGCAGACAGGGGCAAGACCGCATAGTTAGTCAGCTGTGGCTCCAAACCTGCAGGGAGTCTTGCTCTGTACCCAACTTTTTTTTGCCCTTTATCTCTACAATTACCTAATATCAAATCACCAGGCTTAGAGCTATTGATCAAACCATGACACAAGATGCACACACATACATACACACATGCACGCTCGCATACACGCACACACACACGCACGCACGCATACACGCAAACACACACTCTCTCATGCACACACACACACACACACAAAACTGATATGCTGCAGGCGTCATAAATGGTGAATGAAGGCTACCTTGTTATGTCATGGTGTTTGCATTCTGTCAACAAACCTTCTGACAACAACACCACCCCCCTTTTTACACATCACTGCACACAAAATCACAATTCCATTCTTTCTTGTTGAACATCTCCATTATCCATGACAAACTATCCGTGTCAAAAGAACACGCCTTCCCCTCCCATCCCCCACCCCTTGGTTTTTTGGGGGTGGTGGTGGTGGTAACAGTTCGAATTTCTGACCCTAAAACATTTATAGCTAAGCGGGATAGACAGGCTAGGTAATGGACCGAAGAGAGGGAAAACAATGGACTTGATGGCTTTTATCTCTGTGTGCAAATTCACAAACAGTTGCACAATTTCCAATGGAAGCCTTGGTTGTCCTTCAATTATACTACTGCTTCACTCTGGGAGATTTCTTTTTCTTCCTGTGTAAAGTTCAGAGTGTGCTCTCTGTAGTGAAGATCGTGTCACCTCAAGACCAGTGCCACACTTTTGATTTTTTTTCATTTGAGATTTTCGAATCTGTTTGTATGTATCCTCCCCCCTCTTTTTTTTCTTTGTCTAACAGTTTTGGAAGAGTTCTACAAAAAAATATGAGGTTTTAAGAGGTGCTCAAGATTGTTTCTTCATCTGGTATTAAACTCAGTGCCCATTCCGCTCCCTCAAAAGTGTTTCGGAGGATACTATAAACTCAGGTTCCGTGTGCTAACGAACGTAGAACATCTTGCGTACACGGTAAGACCCGCTCCGCTTATTGGAAGATTAGACCATTGCGTGCCAGGAGAATTTTATGGCTATAGTATGTTTTTTAAGAAAACGCATGCAACCCAGTCATGTATTTAGAGAACATCCCCGAAGTCGGAATGCGACTACCTTAATGGTGGTCAAAAAACAGCGGCATGCGTAAAGCCTCGCCATTGGTGACAATCGGAGCTCTGATCATTGAACGAAAAGAAGAATCACAAAGAGAATGAAATACAAAACCGAACAATGTTTGTTCACGACAAATTATGAAAGGGGTATAGTATTTCTCTTTGAAGAAGAATTATTCAATACAACAATGCCATCAGAGACGCTATCTCTCTGTCTGTCTCTGCTGAGTTCTACCATCTCCTATAGCCCTCCTCCCAGACCACTGATCTCAGTGTTGTTGGCAATGTAGGATGTTGGTAGTCTGCCTTTTTTTTTAACCTTTCTGCTCTTCTTTCGTCATTAAAATCTAGATCGGGTTCTGTAAAGTAATGTGTGTACAAAGCAAAGAAAGACTGTTATAAACTGTTAGGATGAAAATAAAATGAAGAGATATCAACAGAACCAGTGAAACGAAGAGTGAATAAAACAAATCGACGATTAACAGAGGAAACCAACGCAGAAGATGATGAATAATACACTACAGAATCAGGTGTCAATAACACCAAAATGGTCCAATATTTTTGTTTAACGCATAGGCTTGTGCGCATGCACCCATTCTCTACCCCCCGCCACCTCTCACTTTCTCCGGACGCTGACACACACACACACACACACACACACACACACACACACACACACACAACACACACACACACACACCACACAAACACACATGCACGCACACATTCACACATGCAAATACACACAGACACAGACACATAGACACAGACACACACACAAACATTATAACGAGTCGCACGCGTTAGCAATCAATATCACATGGAAACTGTTGTGTCACATCATTATATTTGCTTTGTCATCAAAATGTCTTGTACTCTCATGTCATGCATATGATCTTACCCCCACCCCCTCACCCCTTCACCCCACTCCCTTCGTCCATTTACCCAAGTCTTTGTTTAGTTTGTATGATGAGCGAATGTGTATGGTACAGTTGTTTAGTCAAAAGATGTACACAGCTTAATGAAAGGGATTGAAACCCATCCTAAAACTTGGCTATGCATCATCATCATCATCACATTGAAAAGGAAATTCACATTGAGAATTTGTATCTATTGTAACTGCATCTGAACTGCATTTTATGGTTTCTCTCGAAATAAAATAAAAATATAGTTTTGGCTTATATATGAGGCGTCTTTTGATTTGAGGTGGTTGATGCCGCTGTGCACCACGACTGCATCAGGTTTAATGGCAGACGATGTTACAGTCTATATGGATGTTTTGTACTTCAGAAATATGACATTATTCTTTTGCATGCGGACATTCATACCACAGGACTTCCCCAGTCACTTCTCTCCTACCTAGGTCTGGCGACGCGATTGGTTCTGGACTTCAGGTTGTCGTCTGGGACATTGGCCAGCGTTTTTGTGTGTGTTTTTTTCCCCTAGAGAAGAGACGCGTTCACATAACGCTAATATCGTGTGTGTGCTTGTGTGTGTGTGTGTGTGTGTGTGTGTGTGTGTGTGTGTGTGTGTGTGTGTGTGTTGTGTGTGTATCTATTTATTTGTTTATTTATTTTATTCTTTTATTCCGTGGATAATGGAATAAGCACTCATGTGCGTTTTATTCATCCAGCCCCCGTGTGTGTGGAATGCATGCGCTCGTGCATGACTCCGTGTTTGCGGGCGTTGGTGTCAAAATATGGATGGATATCATTGATATTTGAATGTCCCCTATCTATATTCATATGCATAAGCATGATCTGCCTAGAGTTTCGATACCGATTTATACAGATTTAAAATAATAAGAAACGTTTCTTTTCACACATATGATTGTAAACCACATGAATTGTTCATATTGTTGAGACCAAAAAAGTATTAAAAATATGTATTTTATTAGATAAGGTTTGTTTTGTTGGGGGTGGTGGTGGGAGAGGGGGGGGGTTGTTGCTGCTCAGGTAGTTCTCCAATGTTCAACAATGGTGAGATTTTTTGGGTCTGCGACCGTTTTTTTGCCCACCATTGCGGTAGCCGCATTTCGTCTTCATGGACGATATGTAAACACGACACCAGTGTACATGCGCCTGAATTTCTGCTATTCATTCTTCACCGGTACACAACGGCCTGCTCATCCGAAAGGCAGAACGGGTTTCAACGTACGTGTGCGCAAGATGTTCTGTGTGCGTTCGCACATGGGGCCTCGGTTTACAGTCTTGTCTGAAGGACTTTTTGGGAGAGTGAAATCTGCACTGATGTTAACTCCAGGGGAAAATCCCACTGAAAATGTGTGTCGGTGGTGGCTCGAACCCGGGCTTAGTTCGCAGCCGTGAAGCCACGAGCAAGATAATTATGTTTGCTTTTGACTCTAAGAATTCCCCTTACTTTTCTGTGTGTCTGGCTGTTGTCAGGGATGTGTGACAAAGGATGATTGGAGTACGTTTTGTTGACGGTGGCGTCATTAATGGCCATTAACCTTCCCCTCCAATCACCAAGGCTGCCAACTTGGCACCAATGACATTAGTGGAAATAGTGTCAGAATGAATGAAGTAAACGACAGTAGAAGCAAATCAGCTTTGATGGTGCAGTGGTTACACGGTGGATTACAGACTGGGACGGAGTACGTTCGAAAATTTTTGTTGTTGTTGTGCGTTCCCCAGCTTAACACTCTGGCGGTGAACAAGAATGTGCATTACTCTGTCTTACTCATCCAACCTGGCAATCACTGCGAGATTGAAACTGCCCACTGAATCAGAAGTTTACGTGTGTGACTGTTTTTAAGTACCTAGCCATAATTATTAGCAGCCATAATCCGACTTTAGAAGATTTTTTTCTCTTCTAAAAAGGAGAGTGCAGGTTGTTACGTTAAGAGCTTGTCATGGCTTAAGGCAATCTCAACACATTTTACAACATAACAACATTTTAGTGCAGGCCTTGGCGATTAGCTGACATCAATAACAGAAGCATGTTTTGGCCTGGGCCAGTTCGAATCTTGTAAGACTCTTAAGACTTTTTCAGACCCCGGCCAGCTCCTACCCAGAGTGAGTTTGCTATGGGTTCATTGGGAAGACTGGACCACACATGTTGAGCTTCATCTACTTTGCGAACACAGATCTCAAGTCGTACTGCGATGAGCAGCTTGTGCGCAAAGCGACTGCCATCTTGGATGATCCTTCCCATGCTATGTCTTCAGAATTTCAGTTATTACCTTCAGGACACCGCTTTCGGTGCTCCAGCAGTAGAACAAATAGAAAATAAAAATTCTTTTGTTCCAGTAGTCATTCGAATTCTAAATTCAAAACAGCTCTGATCAAACAGTTTTACATTTTCTTATATACCCTCCTGATTGTCAAGTGCGTGTGTGCGTGTGCGTGCGTGCGTGCGTGTGTGTGTGTGTGTGTGTGTGTGTGTGTGTGTGTGTGTGTGTGTGTGTCAATGAAAATAAGTACTCCTGTATGCTTTTGGCTTTTAAGAATGATTTCTAAATTGTGTTTGTGTATGGGTGTGTGTATGTGTGTAAGTTTATGTATTTACTAGACAATGGTCATTATAGTGCGCGGGTGCACCTGTGTGTGTATGTGTGATAAAAATGTGTTCATATATTGGTGTGTGTGTATGGGTGTGCGCGTGTGTGTGAGTGCGCGCGTGCGTGCACGCGTAAAAAAAGTTTATATCTTTTCCAATCAATGGTTTTTACAACATTGTATTCCTACGATGGCGTTTGTGTGTGTGTGTTTGTGTGTGCGCGCGCGTCTGGGTTTGTGTATGATAATTTTTTAAAGCTATCTTGAAATGTTTATAACAATCTGAAATGTATTTTTCTTGTGTTTTTTGAGATAATTATAGATATCAATGTTCCTGTCAGTATTGAAATTGCCCTTCATAGGATGATTAAAGTGTTTTTGACTTGACTGACTTGACAATTGTTAGAGTGTTGCTCAAATGATCTGACCAACACTGCAGGTGTCTGTATCTCTCAGGACCGGTTGATGGTATGGTATCAAGCGTAGAGTACAGCTTGGTCAAGTAGTCCCCCAAAGCACATGCATTTCCATAGTGTCATCAAGACATCACGTCATCACCAGTGATCATCATGCAACAACACCAACATTGAATTGTCTCTGACTCTGTGGTCCTGCTTGCTCTGGTCTCGTAATGACCTCAAGTTCGCAATTCAATAATGTCTGCCTATGATGAGTTTGTGTTAAAGCCTTCAGGTTTGGTGGTTTACGGTGGAGGTTCACTGGAGGAACGAAATGGTGGCCACTTCTTTAGAGGGCGACTCACTCAGTCTGGCTTTGCGACTGAACCATCATTGTCCACAAGATGAAGGGTTCAGTAAGTGATGTCCGGCGAATGTTAGCTCAGAAGAGGCACTACCGAATACCCCACACATGACCCATCAGCAGTGCAGGGCGCTTCTGACTGGGGGCCTAACACCGATGAGTTCCCTGAAAACTTCTGACACAGAGGATGCCACATGAAAAGTTTGGGCAAAGCTGATGCCGAGAGATGAAAATAAGCGGTGTGGGAACAGCAGGAATAGAGTTTGGGTGACAAAGATAGGGGCAAAGGAGGGGGGGGGGGAAATGGCAAACAGCAGCAGCAGCAGCACTAATAGACGCCATAGCAGTAACAGCAGCAGCAACAATAACAACATCGACAACAACTGACAAAGTTTTCACATATGGCTAAACACACATACGCACACGCACATACACATACTCTCACAAAACACAGACACACACACAGACACACACACAGACACACACACATCAGATTGAACATGATTTTATTGCGGCTCGAACTTTCTGCATGGTGCCATATCAAAACAAAAGAAAGAAAAACCAAATGATCGAAGAACACAGCTTACCTTCAGTGCCATCACAGATAAAGCAACACAACCACGCTTTGACGCTGATCAGAGACAGCATGAAACGAATTATAAACGCCATCGGACCATATGAAGAGCTCCAGACTTCAGTGTAAAAACGCAAACTAAAATGGTTCGGACACGTTACACGAACATATGGACTGGCCAAGACTGACCTACAGGGAACAGTACAAGGAGGGAGACGAAGAGGCAGACAGAGAAAACGGTGGGAAGACATCAGAGACAGAGAGTGGACTGGCCTTGAGCGGAAATACTTGCTACGGAAAGCAGAGGACCACGGGGAGTGGAGGAAACTGGTTGCAAAATCTTCATTAGTGCCCCCATGGTCCATGGGACTACGGGATAGGTGAAGGTGAAGGAAGAGACCTACACCGTGATTCATCGTCAACAACTTGGAAACATTCTTAGCAGCGAAATATACACTGACCTAGACTTTCATTTTTTCCCCCTGTCACTGAGTAATAAACCTCACATCACATCACCTATCTCGAAGTCTTGTTGGGGCAACACTGAAGATTTCTCAACCAGCTTCCTCCATTTCTTGCGGTTTTCAGCTTTTCTTAACAATCATTTCTACAAATGGCCAGTCCACTCACTGATGCTGTCTTCCCATCGTTTTTTCTGTCTGCCTGTTCTTTGTCTCCCTCCTTGTACTGTTCCCTGTAGTAGGACAGTCTTGGCCAGTCCACATGTTCGTGTGACGTGTCCCGTACCACTTCAGTTTGCGTTTTTCTTTTCCCACTGAAATGAGTTCTTCATGTAGGTAATAGAGAGAATGGCAAAAGCAAGGTTCCAAAATTAACGAAAAAGTGGCTGAGCCTTAACTCATTGTTCAAGCTACTTTTTTGACATTACAATGTCTACACTCCCCCATTTCCCCCTGCCCCACCCCCGGGAATGCCGGGTACCTGTTAGTATAAACAGCATCCCCACCTTCTGGAAATTCTGTGCTAGAAATTTTCGCTTTTCTATCGCTCTGTTTCTGCCTTGCTCTTTTTCTTCCTCTCGAATACTTCTTGTCTATTTTCAGCCTTCTTGGTCCATTCCTCTGCCTTTTTTCCCCAGGAAAAAAACGGGTTAAAAATAACAATTTTCTCTTGTGCCAAAGTCGGATGCGCTGAGCCTGAATTGTCAGGTACTTAACGGCAGCATGACGCATTTTTGCTCATATAACAGACAACAATTGTTTCTGTCTGAGCGTTCGACGACGAAGAAGAAGACAATGTGTGCAGGGTAAAAATTCCCCCTAAACTTAAGGTATGGTTACACACTATTCTCAAATGTTAAGCATGAGCTTTTGGTTCTTTCACTTACCTTCAGAGAAGGAGACCTGAAGCAAGGCAAACAACAAACAAACACAACAAGCAAAACGATAAGATAAAGACACACTTGATTATACCGAGCATGAGGTCAGCTGAAGGGTAGGTGTTACAGTGGTACATCTATAGTGCTAAAATATCACATACACACATACATACATACATGCATACATACATGCATGCATACATACATACATATATACATACATACATACATACATACATACATACATATATACATACATATACACATACGCACACACGCACGCACGCTCGTACGGACACACATACACACGCACGCGCGCGTAGGCATGCACGCACAATCACGCGCGCGCGCACACACACACACACAACATACACACAACATCACACACGAACACGAACGCGCGAACAAATCGATCAATCAGTTGATCCAAACAGAAAAAACAATAACAACAAACACTAATGCACCCCAAATAAGTATGCAGATATATAAAAAGTCAAGGACAGTCCATGAACAACTAGTATACGCAACAAACTAGACCTAATAATTAAACAAAATCAATACACAGGTGAGCTTTATAAAAGCAAACAAAAACTACACACCTCATAAGTCGTAACATGACTTGCATACAAAATCATCACCTTTATTCCTATTCTCAATATGAAAACAGCACAAAATGAAGACTCGTAATCAACAAATCCTAAAATCTAAATCACATTCGCTATTCTCATTCTGAAAGCAAGGATGATACCAAAAGAAAACGCCCCCAGTCATAATCAAGAATTGGTGAGAGGGTAGCGTAGTGGATAGAATATTGGACTTGCGGCTTGATGGCCCGGGTTCGAGCCACCACTGAGACACTCGTTCGAGATGATTTTTTCCCTTGGGACAAACATCAGTACCGACTCCACTTCCCAGAAAGTTCTTCGGTTAAGATTACAAACAGAAATCCCGTCTGCAAACGTAGGGAGAACTTTACGTTGAAGGCTTTCCATCTTTCAGGAGAGTAGGCCATTGTTTGTTGATAGGAATGAGTGACAAGGCTAAGTTAAAATACAAACAACGCATGCACAGTTGTGTCGTGTTTAGACATTATCCCTAAAGTCGGAATGCAGCTACCTTCACGGTGAGCAAGTAGTAGCGTATGCAAAATTCGCCTATGATGAACCTCAGATCTCTACCCTAAGAACGAAAAAAAAATCTGGAATTTCTAAAATAGATTTTTTTTAATTCTTTCTTATTCTACACATAACAAGAACACAGAAGCATTTTTTTTTCCAAAAAATAGCTGAAACATGAATTATGATCAAATGGACAACAGGTAAGTGACATTTTGACTCATTCATTTTTTTGTACGAATTTTTTTTTGTTACACAAGGATACACTTCAGTTATTGGAAGAAATACACACAATGTGCAGCCTTGGAACAAATTAATGAACAAATGGATAAATCAATCCATCAATCGACCAATCAACAATAGAACACATAAACATCACCACCACCACCCCTCCCTCCTTCCTGGCTCATAGACTTTCTCACATAGTCTGTTTTAAAAGTCAAATGCATTACATATGCTGAAATTAATTTGATTTAATATGGAAAACACACAACAAAGAGAGAGAGAGAGAGAGAGAAGAGAGGAGAGAGAGAGAGAGAGAGAGAGAGAGAGGAGAGGAGAGAGATAGACAGACAAACAGGCAGACAGGGGCAGAGTATAAACAGAGAGGCAGAGGGGACATGGACAGAGACCGAAGAAGAGAGAGAGAGAGAGAGAGAGAGAGAAGAGAGAGAGAGAGAGAGAGAGAGAGAGAGAGAGAGTGAGAGAGAGAGAGAGAGAGAGAGAGAGAGAGAGAGAGATGGGGTGGGGGGGGGGGGGGCAGAGATAGATCGACAGACAGACAGACAGACATAATAAATCTAAACTTTATTTTTAAAAGAAAACAATAAGCCCAATGGGGACTTCTTTTCATTCAGCCCCTCAATCAAAAGAGAGAGAGAAAAAAGCAATTCAATCAACCAGTCATTCAATTCAACAATCGATGAATATAAGAATAATGCAAAAGGATTACAGGCTGAAAGTTTTCCATAAATTAAGGAAACATCTAGTTCTACGGAGATGGGAGACAGTAGTTTTTGCAGTCCATGCTAGTTCAACTGATTGATTTCACCGCTGGCTTTTAAGATAAAGGTGAGTTTTACCGCTGGCTTCTAAGAGAAAGGTGAGTTTTACCGCTGGCTTCTAAGAGAAAGGTGAGTTTTACCGCTGGCTTCCGTAAGAGAAAGGTGAACTTTACCGCTGGCTTCTGAGAAAAAGGTGAGTTTTACCGCTGGCTTCTACGAGAAAGGTGAGTTTTACCGCTGGCTTCTACGAGAAAGGTGAGTTTTACCGCTGGCTTCTTAGAAAAATGTGAGTTTTACCCCTGGCTTCTAAGAAAAAGGTGAGTTTTACCGCTGGCTTCTAAAAAAAAGGTGAGTTTTACCGCTGGCTTCTAAGAGAAAGGGGAGTTTTACCGCTGGCTTCTAAGGCTTGTAAAGAGAAAGGTGAGTTTTACCACTGGCTTCTTAGAGAAAGGTGAGTTTTACCACTGGCTTCTTAGAGAAAGGTGAGTTTTACCGCTGGCTTCTTAGAGAAATGTGAGTTTTACCGCTGGCTCCTGTAAGAGGACAGTGAGTGTATGCCAAAGTAACGACACCCTTTCATTTTAAATTGGACAAACGTTACTTAGCTGTCAATCACTTTCATCACAAACACAGAAACTATTTCAACAGAAGCAAAGAGTCAATCTATTTACTGTTTTGCAAATGAACAGACGGAGGTTTTGTGTTGAAACCAGTGTGATTATTCGATGTAGTGAATGGATAGGAATAAATCTAAAATAATGACTATACACACACGCTTATACCTTGTCGAAATTTGCAAAAGTGTGTGTGTGTGTGTGTGTGTGTGTGTGTGTGTGTGTGTGTTGTGTGTGTGTGTGTGTGTGTGTGTGTAAGCAAAATCCTAACATCATCATGTGCTGTATAGTATTTTATTGTGTTCAAGTTTTCTTCTCCAAAACACAAAAACATGTAATTTATTTCATTTATGTATTTTATTTATTCTTTTATATCGAGGATAATGGATAGACTGATAGACAAACAAATAGATGGATTGATGGATAGATGAATGAATAGATCGATAGATAAGTAGGTAGGTAGGTAGGTAGATAGATAGATAGATAGATAGAAAGGTAGGTAGTTACATAGATATATAGATAGGTGGATAGATAGATAGATAGATAGATAGATAGATAGATAGATAGGTACACAGAGGCACACAAAGAGACAAGTAGATAGTCGCACAGATAACATTTAAAAATGTTTGTACAGATGTATGTATGTATGTGTGTATGTGTGTGTGTGCGTGTGTGTGTGTGTGTGTATGTGTGTGTGTGCGTGTTTCTCTGTGTGTCTGTGTATGTCTACCTGTCTGTGTTTGTTTGATCTTATCTACAATAAAAAGCACTGTACTTTTGTATTTCCATTTACCAAGAGATAAATGCAACAAACGTTCGCCCTCCCACCCCTAAAAAAGAAATAAATCAACAGCTTTTCATCTAGCCGTCACTAAACAAGGCCGATAATCCACAGTCAGCCACATACATCCGGTAGGCCACGAGCAGACGACACTGTGGTGCAGAAGATGGAGGGCTGGTGCCAACTAGGAACTGACAGAAATGGGATGCCGGAGGTCACAAGAAGTGGGTCAGTCACGTGACCCGGTTTTTGATGACTGGACTTCTCTTCCATTATCACTGAGGATCCTGTGTTTCTGCTTCTGTGAATGTCGTCTGCTGTTGTCTCTGCTATACGTTTGACGGTGGTGGTGTTTCCCGCTGTTCCCTGCCAAAGTTAGGGAAGTTGCATTCATTGTTTTGTGTGTGTGTGTGTGTAAGTTGTGAGATTTGGAAATGAATGGTTCTGAGTCAACTGTTTGAATTGTGCATCATGAACATAATAGGTATGACTTTGAATTGTGTGTCATAAATATAGGTCTGACTTTGAATTGTGAGGCATAAACATATGTGTGACATTTAATTTTAAATCATAAACATGTCTGACTTTGATTTTTGTATCATGAAGATATGTCTGACTTTGACTGGTGTATCATAAACGTGTCTGATTTTGACTTTTGTATCATAAAGATATGTATGACCTTGAATTTTGTACCATAAACACATGTCTGGCTTTGAATGGTGTGTCATAAACATAATTATGTGTGACTTTGAAGTGTACATTATAAATAATTATATGTCTGACCTTGAATTGTGTATCCCAAACATTTCTATGAATAGTGTATCATAAACATGTCTGACTTTAAATTGTGCAGCATAAACATATGTCTGGCATTGAATTATGTATCATAAACATACATCTGACATTGACTTGTGTATCATAAACACATGTCTGACTTTGACTTTTGTGTATGTTAGACATATTACGTCTGACCTTGTCACGGACGAAGACGATCTCTATGTGACATTGAAAGCACAACAACAACAACAAAAACGTTTACATGTAGTCCTCGGCCCATTGCTCACAACACTAACTCACACAGCTGTTTGTTGGCTTAGGTCGTCTTTCTGTCTTTGTGATCGTGGTTTTGGATGTGGTGGTCTAGAGGTAACGCACCTGCCTTGAAAGCGAAAACTCCGGGTTCGAAGTGTGTGATGGATTGATCCTCTCTTTTGTTTCCGAATCCTCCCCCACCCCCTCCCGCCATCCACTAGACCGTAAGTGGTGGTCTGGATGCTAGTCTTTCGCATGAGATGATAAATCGAGGTCCCATGTGTAATACGCATTCAGCGCACGGGAAAAGACCCCACGGGTACAAAAGGGTTGTTCCTGGTGAAAATCTGTAGAAAAGAAGCTTCTTGGATTGGGAAATGAATACATATGCAAACGGGAAACGAAGAAAAAAACTGAGTGGCGCTGCTCTTGTGGCGAAGCGCTCTCCCCCGGAAGAGTAGCCCGAATTTCACGCAGATGAATCTGGCGTGACTTAAAGTGGTATACAGTACAATACAATCCAATGAAATACTAAACAATACAACACAATACAATACTACAATATAATACGATGCAATACAATACAATACTACAATGCAGCGCAACGAAACGCAGCGTAACACCTACGCTACGCTACGTTACGCTACGCTCCACTCCTGTCCCCTCCATTCCACTCCGCTTCACAAGCCTAGACTAAACTAGACTACACACTACTCTCCTCTCCTCTACTCTGGGACGGGATAGCCTAGTGGTCAGAACATTGCGTTCGCAATCTGACGACCTGGGTTCGATTCCCGTTCAAGGGGGATATTTTCCCCTGGAGTTAACATCAGTGCAGACTCCACTCTCCACAAAAGTCCTTCGGATGAGACTATAAACTGAGGTCCCATGTGCGAACGCACGCAGAACATCTTGCGCACACGTTCAATCCTGTTCCGCTTTTTGTAAGAGTAGGCCATTGTGTGCCCGTGGGAACAGATGTCAGAATTGACAAAACTGCATAAACACGGGGACTGGATTTTAAAAAGCACATACGTATTTATTCCATTATCCTCTATATAAAAGAATAAAACTTTTAAAAATCCACTCTCCTCTCCTCTCCTATCACTTTTGAAATGCAATGATCCAGAAGAAGGCCACTGCATATTTCTACGAGTACCTCCCCCCCCCTGTTCTGAAAGATATTGATAGACCCTTTTTTATCAATCTGTCTTGACAGACACCTAGTACTAGAAGTACACTGCAGATCTGGGATCGTTTGCAGTGATCGAAATCAGCTATTACAATTTTAACTAGACTTTTTTGTATAGTGGGTGTAATGTGACATAGTGGAGACAACACAACAGAAGACAGCACAGCTAAAAGGTACATGAAACAACAACAACAGTATAACACGTCACAACACATATCACGACACACTATTCTACATTACGACACAACTAAACACTGAACCAGCAGAGGACAGACATGAAAGGACGTGGCACAACACGACACAACACAACACGACGTTACATAGCATTACAAAACACAGCACAACACACCACAATGCAACACTACTCGACACTATATAACATTACAAAACCACAACTAACACTACACACCCAAGAATACACAACACAACACAACAAAACACAACGCAAGACGACACTACACAACATAACCCAACACAACCCCAAATTTCAAACCAGATATCATTAAACACAAACACTCACACAAACACACACAAAAAAACTTCTACACACCAAAACATAAACTACACACACACACACACTTCTACACATCAAAATAAAAACTACACACACACTCACACAAACACACGTACACTTCTACACACCAAAACAAAAACTACACACACGCACACACACACACATACGCACACAAACACACACACACGTACACTTTTACACACAAAAACAAAAACTACACACACTCACTCACACACACACACACACACAAACACTTCTACACACCAAAACAAAAACTACTCTACACACACACACAACAATGTCACGCATCATACAGCAAAACAGCGCGAATACGCGCGTGCGCGCACGCACGCACGTGCTTACACGTGAGCGCGTGCACGTGCATGTGAGGGTCAGTTCCTAACTCGGTGGGTTAGACGGTAGATGCTCTGATGAAACAGCAGGTCTATCAGCTCTCCGATGGACAGCACACTGGCTCCAACAAACAGGCCCATGGACCCTCCTATATCGCCTGTAGCAGAGAGAGAGAGAGAGAGAAATGCATTGTGTTAGAAGGAGGAAGAGGTAAGGAGGAGGAAGAGGGAGGAGGAGGAGGTGGAGGGAGGAGGTGTAGGAGGTGGTGGAGGAGGTGTTGGAGGTGGTGGAGGAGAGGGTGGAGGTGGAGGAGGTAGAGGAGGAGGGGGTGGGAAAGGAAAAAAGATGGAGGAGGAGGAGGAGGAGGAAGAGGAGGGGGAAGAGAAATGGGAGGAGCAGCAGCAGGAGGAGAAGGAGAAAGGAGTAGGAGGAGAAAGAGGAGGATGAGGATGAGGAGATAAGGGAAGAGAATGAGAAAGGGGGGAGAAGGAGGAGAAGAAAGAAAGGAGGAGGAGGAGGAAGAGAAAGGGGAGGAGGGGGGAGAAAGGGGAGAAGGAGGAGGAGAAAGAGGAGCAGGAGGAGGAAATAGGAGTGGAGGAGGAGAATAAAGAAAGGAGGAGAAGGAGGAGAAAGGGGAGGAGGGAGGAGAAAGGGGAGGAGGAGGAGGAGATAGGAGTGGAGGAGGAGGAGATAGGAGTGGAGGAGGAGGAGATAGGGGAAGAGGGGGTGGAGAAGGAGAAAGAAGGAGGAGGAGGGGGAAGAGAAAAGAGAGGAGAAATGGGAGGAGCAGCAGGAGGAGGAGAAGGAGAAAGAAAGGAGGAGGAGGAGGAGGTAGGGGAAGAGGATGAGAAAGGGGGGAGAGGAGGAGGAGAAAGAAAGAAGGAGGAAGAGAAAGGGGAGGAGGGAGGAGAAAGGGAGAAGGAGGAGGAGGAAAGAGGAGCAGGAGGAGGAAATAGGAGTGGAGGAGGAGAATAAAGAAAGGAGGAGAAGGAGGAGAAAGGGGGGGAGGGAGGAGAAAGGGGAGGAGGAGGAGGAGATAGGAGTGGAGGAGGAGGAGATAGGGGAAGAGGAGGAGAAAGGGGAGGAGAAGGAGGATAAATGAGGAGGAGAAGATAAAAGTGAATGATGAGAAGAAAGGGGAGAAGGAGAAGAAGAAGAAGAAGAGGAAGAAGAAGAATCTGAAGAATTCTGAAGAATTCTGAAGAAGAAGATGAATTGCGAAGAAGAAGAATTGCGAAGAAGAAGAATTGCGAAGAAGAAGAAGAAGAAGAAGAAGAAGAAGAAAGAAGAAGAACAAGAAGAAGAAGAAGAAGAATCACAAAGAAGAAGAAGAAGAAGAAGAGGCGGTAAGGAAGAAGAGAAGAGACAGAGAAGATGGATGGCCAGATCAATAGTACACTGGCCCCAACCATCACACTCAGTGTACCTCCTATATCACATGGAATAGCATTTTGTCAGGAGAAGGACATGGAAGAGGAGAAGGGATGCTATCCACCAGCTCTCTTTTCAACACCTACAGCCGAATGGTTAAGATAGTTCGACTTTAACCCTATGGGTCCATGAAGTCGTGAGTTCCAATCTCGACGGCGTCTGGTGAATTAAGGGCGAGTTTTCTTTACGATCTCCCAGGTCAACTTCAAGTGCAGACCTGCTTGTGCTTTAATTCACTTCGTGTGTATTATACGCTCGCAGAAGATCAAAACATGTACGTTAAAATTCCTGTAATTCATGTCAGCGCTCGGTGTTTTGTTCCTCACAAATTGTCTGACCTTTAACGTAAAATAATCATGTAGTAGATTATTTACTGGAAGAAAAAAAATCCAAAATAAAAAGAAGAGGAATGACTGCAACGTAAGGTTGTAAAGATAGATGATGAAGAACTGCAAAGGACTGCACATTTAAATTGCAAAGAAGAAAGAAAAAAGGGAAAGAAGAGAAAAAGAAGGAAGGACGACAGAAAGAAAGAAAGAATGGAAGAAAAGAAGAGAAAAAAAGACAGAAAAAATATTTAAAAAACCGAAACACAGATATTCAGAAGAATTGCGAAGATTGGTTAAATAAATTTGTAAAGAATTGCACAAAAGAAGATTTGCAAGAAAAAATTGCAAAGGAAAATAAAAAGAATTGCCAAAAAGAGTTGCAAAGAAGAAGAAGAAGAAGAAGAAGAAGAAGAAGAAGAAAGAAGAAGAAGAAGAAGAAAAGAAGAAGAAAAGAAGAAGGAAGAAGAAGAAGAAGAAAAAGAAGAAGAATTTCGAAGAAGAAGAAGAATAGAATGCGAAGAAGAAGAAGAATTGCGAAGAAGAAGAAGAATTTCGAAGAAGAAGAAGAATTTCGAAGAATTTCGAAGAATCGAAGAAGAAGAATGAAGAAGAAGAAGAAGAAGAAGAAGAAGAAGAAGAAGAAGAAAAAGATGAAGAAGAAGAAGAAAGAAGAGAGATGATGATGATGATAATGATGATATGATGATGATGATGATGATGATGATGATGATGAAAACAAGGAGAATTGAAAGAAGAGACAAGAGGAAACGAAGGAAGGGAGGGAGAAGAGGAAGAAGAGGAGAAGAAGAAGAAGAAAAAAGAAGAACAAGAACAAGAACAAGATAAATAAGAAGAACAAGAAAAGAACAAAAAGAAGAACAAGAAGAACAAGAAGAACAACAAAAGAAGAAGAAGACAGACAGACAGACAGATAGATAGATAGATAGACAGACAGACACATAATAACTACTCACAGAGGAGGGCAAACATGTCGTAGGCCGTTTGCTGGGTGATTTGTTCATAACTTTTCTCCCGGTAGAACACGTCCAGTTGCAGGAAGTTTTCTCTGCACAGAGCAACAGCTGGTTCGATAAGTCAGACACTGAGATTCTATGTTACCCTAGTGGTAGAGAAAACACAACTGAAAGCATCATTTGGACTGTGGCCAACCATTAACGCTCTGGTTTTCTTTCAATAGAATATGAAAAAAAGAAGGAGATTATTGTCAAAAACCAGTATTGCTACTGTGTTTATATCCAAACTTTGATCATTGTATTTTATATAACTTTACCATAATTATCTTTAATTACGAATTATTATTGTCTACCCACTTTCAGTAGGAACAGATTGTTTTGTGTGGAATGGAATAGGGGCTGTTCTTCCCAGGGAAATGTGTTCAGGTTTCATCTCAGTGTATTTTATGTGCATCGTTAGAACAGTTCCCAGTCTGAAGAAAATTGCACGGGTTAATGTGCGTTGATACCCTATGTACGGACTTTTGTTCATCCAGACTGATGGTGTCCCAGTTTTATTCATAAACGATGTCTGTGTTAACCGTGATTAGTTTACATAAAAACCACGCAACAATCAGAAAATTGTCACCTGGCAAAAATTCTAGATACAAGCCACCGAAGGGAAACAAACCACGCACAGCAAAAAAAAACAAAAAAAAAAAAAGGGAAAGTGGCATAATATAAAACACACCAATTTTCCAAGAATCAGCCTTACTATAAAGTGGTATTCAATTGGCGTGAGGACAGTTTCAGAAAATTATTATTCCTAGAACAGTTCCCATAAAAATTGCACAGTAACGATAAACTATAATCACAATGTCAGCTGCGTTTCTCAGACGTCAACATGTTTACAAAATGTCTGTTTACCGTCGTTAGCTTACATAATCCGCATCACATTGCAGAAGACACGCGCAAAGTCGTAAAACGTGCAGCTGACCGGCACCACAGATCGTAGATATAGACAATCAAGACAAGCCTTACCTAATAAAGGTGTTTAATGCGGGAGACTTTCAGTTTTCCAAATCCGCATAGATCTGCAGATTTCAGAACAGCTGTCGCACTTCCACCGGAAGCGGAAATCGTACGCTGCTGTGTCGCGAAATTCCGCTTCCGTTTCCTCTATGACTTCAGACATGTTCCTCAAATAGTCGGTCATGTTTTTGTAGGTGTAATACTCTAGCATGTCCTCGTCTTGAATGACCACTCGCCAAATATCGTTAGTGGCCGTTTGGATGCGGTCCCAGTTGTCGTAGATCTTCTGCCCACGAAGTCTCAGGGACTGGAAAAACACTTTTAAGTCACTGATGCCGATGTAGATGTTCTGTGACGTCAGTTCTTCCGCGATCTCTTTCTTGGTGACGTTACTGTGGATGATGTAACCTTGCGCCATAAGCATACTGTGCTGCAGCCGTTTCAGGATGGAGGTCTCCAGGTTATGCAGAGAGGCTTTCAAACTCTGGATGTTGGTCAGACTTTCCTGAACGGCTGTTTCGTAAGCACGCCACATTCTATCGAACGTCGCCATTCTCTCTTGAAGAATTCGGATCGGGTAGTCGATGGATTCGAAGTAGAAGGTGCTTTTGCTGTGGAGGTACCGTCTGCCGCGCCACAAGAACTCCACGTCAGCGAGTACATATCGTCCTTGTCCAGGGTTCCATTCTCGTAAGCCCCTGTCGCCAGTTCAACGAATCTTTCCACGGCTGCTCGGAATTTCAGGATGTCAGTGCCCACTCTGTTGCTGTACCTCCTGGTGTAGGCGGAGTGCAGGAGGGAGTTGAGGAGGAGGGGTTTGGGGGTGACGTACACGTTGTCGTTGCGGGGCTCGCTCAGGAACTTGTACCTGAAGACCGGGGTGCCGTTGTAGTAGGCCGAATACAAGTCCGTGAAGTTCAGAAACGCCCGGTCCGCCAGGTCCATTTTGGCGTGGAGCGTCGTCCTCAGAATGGTGTGGATGGTTTGCCTCACCTCCGGCGACGTGATGTTGGGGTCGGCCAGCGCCCATATGCGCGATTCGGTGAGGTTGGCGTACTCCTGGAAGCCCATGGTCAGGTAGTTGAAGGTGCGCTCCTCCATGGCGTCCCGCACGCGCATGAAGTTCTTCCTGACGTGGTACTCCTGCCAGCGGTACAGGTAGTCCTTCTGGCTCCAGGCCGTCTGCGTGGAGTTCTTCACGTCCAGCAGCGTGGACTCCGTCCTCAGGATGACGTCCAGCACCTTGTTCAGCATGATGTCGGACAGGTCCTCCAGGCGCCTCCTGGCCTCCAGGTCCATGGCGGTGAACTTGCGGAACTTGAGGTCCTCCATGCGGTGCGTGGTCTCCAGAGCGTGGGAGTACCTGGACTTGAGGTCGTTGGTCCTGGAGGCAGCGGCCAGAAGACGGTCGGTGGCGAAGACGGAGGTAGTGGCGAAGGAGATGGCGGGGTCGAAGATGAGGAAGGAGCAAGGGATGGGGCAGAAACACTCGTCCCGTACCTTCTCCTTCATCTGACCTGTGAGGGGAGAGAGAGCCAGCAGAGCGCTGGTGTTAGAGAGAGAACTCTGAACTCTGAACATTTTAATTGTACTTCGGCCTTGGGCCACAATACAAGTCATAGGGACGAAGGGGAGTGGTAACAAGTCAACGAGAAAACAAAAAAACCACTTTCTTTCATATGTCCAGTAATACAACACATTCAAATACATAATATACTACTACGAGTGTCATCATTATCGTCCTCCTAAACACAGTCATGACCAAGAGAAAACATCGCTATGGGTGGCTACAATCCAAACACATCACCTTCAACATCGCTGTTTATGCTATAAGTTAACATTCATAAAATTGAAGTTTCAGTCACTTCTCAAGTTTACATCAGCATAGACATGATAGGCTGCTTTTCAGCATTACTTGCTTTGCCAATACAATCACACACACATACAAACACACACACATACACACAGGTACACACACATATACACACACACAAACACACACACAAGACACACACACACTTACAAGCATTTCAAAAGCAGTGTTAAATACCATGAACACATCTTTACCCTGAAAGAAAATTGAGATGACACATCAATACCAGCATTAAATTCCAGCCAATTCTTTCTTTCTTTTGTTCACTGCGTGAAAAATGTACCTTGAGACACCATGCATTTATTCGGAATTTGACATTTGTAATAAGATGTGGACTAGAGTTGTAGCTAATCCCCCAGGAAACTTGGCCCTTAAATCAGAATATGCAGGACACTCAAACAGAAAATGATGTTCATTTTCCTTTGCTGACTTGCAAAATGGACAATATTTCTTCTGGAAAGATTGTTAAAGCGATGTACATTTGCTTAATAGGGAGAACATTAAATCTAGCTTGTGAGATGACAACTCTAAAACAGTAGGCATCCATGTCAGACACTTACTTTTCTTTTTCAAAAATGATTTTAAAAGATCTGTAATTGTCATATCTGTCACGGTCTCTTATAGTGCCAGACCATTCTTGTATGTATAGATCAACCAGTCTCTGCTTAAATAATCTTAGAAACACTTTGACCTGACCAACACCCTGCTGCAACCAAACAAAGCTAAATCCTGTCTTACATAAAATTTCCCTGATTTTCGACACCCAACAATCTTTACCCATTTTGTCTAATTCTAGTAACATCTGATAAGCTATATGTGGCAGTCTTTCATTCTTCATTTGTAATAATCTAAACCAATACCTTAAAACCGAAACACACGAATTAACATGAAGAGGAAATCTTCCTAAATCACCATAGACCATTGAATTTGGAGTTCTAACTGGTACACCTAAAAATCTTTTGCAAGCCATAGTATGAACTTTTTCTATATGATCTAATTTGTTTAAACCCCATACTTCAGAAGCATATAGCAGAATCGGTTGAACTTTAACATCAACAATCTTAAAAAATGGTTTGGTAGTCATTTCCTTGTATTTTTGTAAAGCCTTATTCAATTGGACTACCGCTTTCTTACCCTTAGATGCTAGATGTTCAGTACTTCTTTTCATACTAATCATTGTAGTAAATTGGAATCCCAAATAACAATAACTATTCACTACTTCTAGTTTCTTACCACCCAAAAACCATTGTTCATGTCGTCCTAAATACCCTCCTTTTCTGAATACCATGACTTAAGTTTTCTCAGTGTTCACATTTAATTTCATGTTATTGCAACAGTTCTGCAGGATATTTAATTGATTTTGTAAGCCATATACAGTTGTAGATAGTGAAGCCACATCATCAGCAAAAAGTAATATAAACAATTCCATAATGTCTGGCAAAACTTGTATACCACGTCTTCCTTTCACATTCACGTGAGTAGCAAGTTGATTTATAAATACAGAAAATAAAGTAGGACTTAAAACACAACCTTGTCTTACCCCAATAGGGCACTCAAAATATTCGGTAAATTCACAATTTGCAAGTACACACGAGACTAAAGAAATATGCATTGCCTTCAAAGAAGCCAAAAATCTTCTATTCACACCTTGATTTCTCATGCATTCAAGAAGTTTATCATGATGTACAGAATCAAATGCTTTTTTTAAAATCAACAAATGCTACATATAACTTTCTGCGTTTCTTCATCATACATTTCTGGACGATAGCATATAAATTAAATATTTTGATCTACTTTGAATACCCCCTACGAAAAACCTGCTTGACTTTCAGAAATCACATTGTTGTCTTCTAACCAGTTATACAATCTTGCATTTAATATGGTTGTATAAAATTTTGAAATAATACTTAACAATGAGACTCCTCTGTATTATCAGGATCTCCTTTATTGTAAATAGGTATTATTATGGCTTTTGATCAGTCTTTGGGATAGACTCCTAAACTGAAAACAGTGTTAAAAACTTTCACCCCAAACTCCCGTACACTTTTGCCTCCATTTTTCAACATTTCAGCTGATATATTGTCAATGCCACTGGACTTTCCTATTTTTAGTTTAGATATTGCTTGCACAACCTCATTTTCAGATATATCTTGATTTAAAATATGTTCAGTTCCTTCCTGTAAATCAATGTTCACACAGTTGCTTCTATGTTTTCATCAAGATTCTGAAAAACACTTTTAAAATGATAATACCAGTCTTCAGTACTAATATTGTTGTAAACTACTACACGATTTCCACACCCCATACTCCTTACTTCTTTCCAGAAGTGAGAAGAATTTGAAATATTATTTGCTAAAGATTCTGCTTTCATTCTTCTGTAACCTTGCTTTTTAGTCCTTAACAACTGTTTATAGATTTTCCTTTTTTCAACATAAATTAGCCTGTCCTCTTCATTTCTGATTTTTCTGAAATTGTTTCATTCAAAATCTACTTTTCTTATTCGCAACTTTACATTCATCATCAAACCATTCACTCTTTTTAATTTTATTTTTATGCTGAGACATCCTTTTCAACATGCATACACTAGCCTCTTTCAAACTTTCAACAAATATGTCTAAAGCCTCTTCTAAATTGTTTTTTTATCATACTCGTACCTATTGTAAATTTATTCTGTATATCAACAGTGTTTAATGCCTTAAGAAATTCATCTTTCTTTTTCTCATCCCATACAAGTTTGTCATAAGACACCTTACTTTTAGAGGTATGATTGCATGCATTTTTTGAAATAATGTTAGCAACTTCAATCTTCAAAGAAACCGGAAGGTGGTCAGATTCTTCAGATTCTCTCTGTTAGAGAGAGAGGGGGAGAGAGAGATAGAGAGAGAGAGAGAGAGAGAGAGAGAGAGAGAGAGAGAGAGAGAGAGAGAGAGAGAGAGAGAGAGAGAGAGAGAAGGATAAGTGTGTGTGGTGTGGTGTGCGTAAAAGAATGGGAAATTAGATATTGTCAAAGAGGATAAAAAAAGAGGTCGATTAAAAAGGATTTGTTTACACACTTTTCCCTTAAGAAAAGCGAAACAGATTAACCGACCGACCGACCGACAGACAATAGACAGACAGACGGGCAGACAGACAGAAAGACATGCGAACAGACGGGCAAACAGATAGACAGAGAAAGACAGAAAGCCAGACAGGTACAGACAGTCAGACAGACAGACAGATGGAAATTCATAAAAATGCACCAGAAACTGAAAACAGGCGAAGGTAGAACAATAGATAAGCGATAGTAGAATTTTACAAAATATATTTTCTTAATGCGCTTTACAAGTAGATAACAGTATACTAGAAATAAATATGAATATCGACACATTCTTCACTTACTTGCGTTTGATGATACTTTTAAAAAACAATTCAAACTTGTGTGCAGTAGGTTTCTTTACTTCACAAAAATAGCACTGGTTTAGTTAGAGACTATTTATTACCACGGCTTCAATCAAACAAAATTAGCACCTATCCGATTTATCGTTCTGTGAGTTTTAGTGTAATTAACACAACAATCCCAAACCCTACGATATCACATAAATTCCGTTACGTTAAAATACAGTAATACATGTTGATACATAGTAATCAAATGTCATAGGAATTTTATTACTCTAAAGTACAATAATACATGCTGATTCTATAAGTTATCGACATAAAGTTGCAAGTGTCTAATTCAGCAGAATCTCTCTCTCTCTCTCTCTCTCTCTCTCTCTCTCTCTCTCTCTCTCTCTCTCTCTCTCTCTCCTCTCTCTCTCTCTCTTATATATGTATGTATGTATACATATATATATATATCTTTCTATATATCTATCCATTTATTTATCTATCTATATATATCTCTCTCTCTCTCTCTCTCTCTCTATATATATATATATATATATATATATATATATATATTCCAAAAGACATAACTTCATTTAGAAAACGATAGATAGATAGATAGATTAAACAGACAAATAGATAGATAGATAAGATAGACAGACAGACAGGCAGACATATAGAAAGATAAACAGATAGATAGAATAGACAGACAAATAGATAGGTAGATAGATAGATAGATATATTGAAAGACAGCCAGCCAGAGAGGAAGATAGACAGGCAGACAGACAGACGGACAGACGGACGGACAGACTAACAGATACATAATTCATCAGACAGCATCAACAAATGTGTTGTCATATAAGGCAATAAGACAAGCTGAGTCAAGCCACACACTACCAACTACCACTGTAAGTCAGAGGGCTGGGTGAGGGGAAGGTTCTGGTCACCTTGCACCTCAGAGCTATTGCACAAGACACAGTGCAGACAAGGAGGACGTGGTGAAAGCAGGGAAGCTCTTGCTGGAGAAGCCAGACACTGACAACTAATTGAACTGTGTTAAGCGCTTTGATTTGTTGCTTTACAAGATTCAGCGCTATATAAATTCCATACATTATTATCATTATTATTATTATTATTATTATTATTATTATTATTATTATTATTATTATTATTATTATAACTGTTCATCCATGGACGCCATAGTCGAGCGGTTAAGACCGCTCGACTTCAATCCCATCGATCTATAAAGTCGTGGGTTCCAATCTAGGCAGCGTCTGGTGAATTAAGGGTGCCGATTTTTACGATCTCCTAGGTCAACTTCAAGTGCAGACCTGCCAGTGCCTTAATTCTCTTCGTGTGTATGCACTTGCATAAGATCAAAATATGCACGTAACAGATCACGTAATTCATGTCAGTGTTCGTTGGATAACGGAAACACGAGCATACCAAGCCAAATTCCCTGAAATCGGAATGCGGCTACCTCTTTGGTGGGCAAAAATGGTCGTATACGCAAAATTTCACCATTGGAGATCCTCAAAGCTCTAACCGAGGAACGAAAAAAACACAAACTCAACTGCTGAAGATGTTGCATGCAGTGGAATAAACTGTTCCAGATTGCAAGTTGCTGAATGCTAGGATTAGTCTCAAGTTAGGGAAGGTGCAAAGAGTTGCATTGGTTAATTAGGCCAATACAGAGGCTAAGCAGCTTGCAGATGGGTTATAGCTCAAAGCTACTCAAAGTTGTGATTAATTGGTAAAGGTAGAGTATGTTAAACGCCTGAACAAGGGAGGGTACTAAAGGTGCCAAGTAACTGGGAAACTGTTAACTGGCGGGATCGGGGAATAAAGACGCTAGACGCTTTGGTTAACTCTTTCTACCCCATTTACGAGTATACTCTTAAACCTCGTCCAACCGTATCACCCCATTCATGAATATACTTGTAACAGAGTACTCAGCTAGTATGGAGTGTTCTTATTCGGTCATTTCCGAGAATTACTATTACTACTCAGTCTCATCTCGTAAAATCGTTCTCAAATGGTTTGTTTACATGCCACATTGGCACTTTCTGTTCTACCAAAGTGTTTATTGATCGATTACTTATCAGTCAGTACGAGTAAATGTTCACAGCATCTCTGAGCTAAAGAGCCAACTAAGCAGGTTTGTAAGTGAATTATTAACTACAATAGCAATGAATTCGAGGATGCAGTTGAATATGACGCTAATATTAGCAACTAGAGTGACATTAAAGGTGATGAAGACTACTGGCAGATGGCACTCTCTACCCAGTGATTGATGTGGTTGTGGTAAAGCATAGTTATGCCCACTGACATCATGGTGATCATCAGTGATTGATGTGGTTGTGGTAAAGCATAGTTATGCCCACTGACATCATGGTGATCATCAGTGATTGTTGTGGTTGTGGTAAAGCATAGTTATGCCCACTGACATCATGGTGATCATCAGTGATTGATGTGGCTGTGGTAAAGCATAGTTATGCCCACTGACATCATGGTGATCATCAGTGATTGATGTGGTTGTGGTAAAGCATAGTTATGCCCACTGACATCATGGTGATCATCGGTGCTTGGTGGAAGGAAGAAGATTTCATCTCCAAATTGAAGTGTGAATTCATACAGGTATTGCAATCAAGAGATAAGTAAGTATCTGGGCTAAGTGGTGAAGGCAGACATGATGGTGGCAGGATGGTTAAGACGTTTGCCTGCCAACAATTAAACCGTGAGGTTCTGGGTTCGATTCCCAGCCTCGCCCTTTCTTCCCAGTTTGACAAAAAAATCGAACTGAATGTCAAAGTCCTTCGGATGAGACTATAAACCGAGGCCCCGTGTGCGAACGCATGCAGAACATCTTGCGCACACGTTAAATCCTGTACGGCTGTTCGAAAGAGTAGGCCATTGGGTGCCGGTGGGAACAGATGACAAAATTTAAAAAAACCGCATACACATGCATAAATTTAAAAAGCGCTTTGATTTGTAGCTTTACGAGATTCAGCGCTTTATAAATTCCATACATTATTATTATTATTATTATTATTATTATAATTACGTCACTGGGTTGGGGTTTTCCTAAGGAGAGCTAGCACATAGAAGCCTCTTGTGCTTTGAAATAGAGTGCAGGGCATAGTCTTTGTTTTCGTTTCGTTTTTCTGCAGAGATAGTAAAGTTTTTCTATATTTAAAACTGTACAAAAAAAATGTTTCTATTGCTTTTTATTACAGTGGCTTCTCCAAATTTACTTTC
>CM054163.1:7452211-7457211 GCA_028751875.1 Rapana venosa
CAGTTTTGTAAATTTTGTCATCCGTTCCCATAGACACACAATGGAGATAGCCTACTCTTCCGAAAAGCAGAACGGGTTTTAACGTGTGCGCAAGATGTTTTACGGGATGTCAGCTTATAGTCTCATCCGGAGGACTGTTGAGGGAGCGGAGTCAGTACTGATGTTGGCATTCGTTGCCATATCATTTTCTGGGCCCCGACAGCAAACAAGAGTTTTGTACCTTTATTTATCTGTAAGCTATCCACACCAGCTACCTCACGTGACAAAGGTTTGGCCATACTCCAACCTCAGCCTTCCAGTCAGGTAGTATCTTCTACAGAACGTTAATGAGAACGTTATTTCCCTGTTTAGATAATCTGAAATATAACAACATGGAATGTGTCTGTATAGATGTTGAATGAAGAACGCTGATGTCAGATGGCAGTGACTCCCCGTGGGGATGCCGGGGGCCTGTCAGTAGAAAAAGCACTCCCACCTTCTGAAAACTCTGTGCTAGAAATTCCTCCTTTTCTATCCCTCTCTTTGTTTCTTCTTTGTTCCTTCTCTTCGTGTCACCTCTTTCTTGTCTATTTTCTGCCTTCTTGGTCCATTCTCATGCCTTTTTTCTTACAGAAAGACATATAATATACACTTCTCTCTTTTGTCAAAGTCGGATGGGCTGGGCCTGACTTGTCAGGCACTTAACAGCAGCGCAACGCGTTTTCACTGATATCACAGACAACAATAGTTGCTGTCTGAGTTTTCCAAGACGAAGAAGAAGACGTAATGAGAAAGTTGGAGAGATATATCAGTTTAAAATCATTCGTGTCCTTTTCCTAGTGATTCTGTGTATGCACCTTGCAGTTATGAAGATAAGTAAACGAGAAAGAAATGACGGGGTACAGTGTTTGCTGAAAACATTTTTAAAACCCGAGATATCTAGAATTCCTTCATAACAGCAAGGATTATGAATCAGAAACCAGTCTTTTGCTAACCCAACTTTTCCACCAATGTGATGCAACTATAATACCTGTATGCCTACATAAAAGCTCTATGAAATAAAGAAAAAAAAGACTTTTCCTAAAAGTGGAGTGTGTCCTCCTCTCTAAGGCATATACATCTAAATCACTGCGCATGTCTTCCAAGGCTAAGATTACCGGCAAAAAGACGTGTTCTACTTAAACATTTTTTAGCTGTTGTTGGAGTAAAAACCTGTTACAGTTTAGCAGCTGCAGCACTATAAATCTTGCCTAGGGTTTAATGACAGAGTTATCCACACTTTGTATTTCTTTCTCCGTGCACGTAATCTTCATCTCCAGTGCAGGGAAGGATTCTTATCTGATTGTGCACCTTGTGCACTCGAAAAACAGCCCACAGGATATGTCATGTTTACATGTGGATGGGGGTTGAGTTGAAGAAGTAAAAGAAGAAGAAGAAGAAGAAGAAGAAGAAGAAGAAGAAGAAGAAAGAAGAAGAAGAAGAAGAAATCGCGAAGAAGAAGAAGAAGAAGAAAAGAAGAAGACGAAGAAGAGAAGAAGAAAAGAAGAAGAAGAAGAATCGCGAAGAAGAAGAATCGGAAGAAAAGAAGAAGAAGAAGAAGAAGAAGAAGAAGAAGAAGAAGAAGAAGAAGAAAGAAGAAGAAGAAGAAGAAGAAGAAGAAGAAGAAAAGAAGAAGAGAAGAAGAATCGCGAAGAAGAAGAATCGCGAAGAAGAAGAAGAAAAGAAGAAGAAGAAGAAAAGAAGAAGAAGAAGAAGAAGAAGAATCGCGAAGAAAGAAGAAGAAGAAGAAGAATCGCGAAGAAGAAGAAGAAGAAGAAAGAAGAAGAAGAAGAAAAGAACAAGAACAAGAAAAGAAGAAGAGAAGAAGAAAGAAGAAGAAGAGAAGAAGAAGAAGAAGAAGAAGAAGAAAAAGAAGAAGAAGAAAAAGAATTGCAAAGAGAATGACGAATTCTGAAGAACAAGAAAGATGTATAGCTTAAGATAAGATATATGGTACAATGTAATCTGTCAAGACGTTTCGGAAGAGTATCTTGCTGTATGTCTTCCCATTGTGGTATTTTTCAGAAGAAAACAACCCATAACATGGCTAAACGAGATTTAAAAAATAAGAATATCAGAAGCAAAATCAAAGCTTAAATTTTATTAAATTAGTTCACTTCTAGTATAAGTGCATCATGTGCTTGAAAATTATGAACAAGAATATTTAAAAGGAAGTTTGTTCAAAGACATACTTAGATAAAATAAATGAATTTGCTTACACTCTATGAACCTGTCCTCCGTTATTTGTGTGTATGTTTGTGTGTATGTTTGTATGTATGTATGTATGTATGTATGTATATATATATGTATTTAAGTATGCATGTATGTATGTATGTATGTATGTATGCATGTATGTATATATATATGTATTTAAGTATGCATGGATGTATGTATGTATGCATGTATGCATTTATGTATGTATATATGTATGTATGTATGCATTTATGTATGTATATATGTATGTATCTATGTATGCATGTATGTAGGTATGCATATATGTATGTATGCATGTATGCATTTATTTATTTATTTATTTTGAGGATAGTGGAAGCCCATACTTTATTTCCATCCAGTCCTTGTGTGTATGCAGTTTTGTAAATTTTGTCATCCATTCCCAACGGAACACAATGGCTTACTCGTCCGAAGAGCGAAAACAGGTTTTAACGTGTGCGCAAGATGCTCTCGTGCGTGCTTATCATCTGGTGAGCATATTGTTTTTTAAGGGCCAATTTTAATTTATCATGCAAAGAATTGGGGTATTGAAAAGAGAATATGTTAGCGTACTCACTCATAATCTAGAAACCACTGATATTGCTAAGCTTATTTCTAGGTCTTCTGCTAGTGTTCTGTTGTAGGTTTTCTATTGCATTTAGATGGTATAGCTACTGTATGTTTTACTTATTTTTTATTTTATTCTTTTATATCGAGGATAATGGATTACGCACTTAAGTCTTTATTTACTTCCAGTCGGTTTTGTAAATTCTGTCATCTGTTCCCACCGGCACACAATAGCCTATTCTTACGAAAAGCGGAACAGGATTAACGTGTGCGCAAGATGTTCTGCGTGCGTTCGCACGTGGGGCCTCCTCGGTTTATAATCTCATCCGAAGTACTTTGGGGAGAGTGGAGTCGGCATTGATGTTAACTCCAGGGGAAAATATCCCCTTGAACGGGAATCGAATCCGGGTCGTGCGATTGCGAGCGCACTGTTCTAACTATTAGGCTATCCTGGTGTGTGTGTGTGTGTGTGTGTGTGTGTGTGTGTGTGTGTGTGTTTGTGTGTGTGTGTGTGTGTGTGTGTGTGTTTGTGTGTGTGTGTGTGTGTTTGTGAGTGTGTGTGTGTGTTGGTGTTGTTTGGTTATGTGGTGTGTGTGTGTGATGTGTTGTGGTGTGTTTTATTGGTGTGGTGTAGGTTTGTGGTGTGTGGTGTTTGGTGTGTGTGTGTTTGTTTGGTGTGTGTGTTTTTTGGTGTGTGTCCCCCCCCTTTTTTTTGTCGTTTGTTTGTGGTTTGTGTCCGTGTTGTTTTGTGTGGTTGTGTTTTGGTGTGTGTGTGTGTTGTTTGTGTGTGTGGGTGTGTGTGTGTTTGTGTGGTGTGGTGGGTTTGTGTGTTGTGTGTGGGGGTGGTGTGGGGGGGGGGTTGGGGGTTTTTGTGTGTGGTGTGTGTGTTTTGTTTGGTGTGTGTTTTGGGTGTGGGGGGTGTGTTGTGTGTATGGTGAGGGGGGTATTTTTTTCCCTTTTTTTAGGGTTGGTTTCAGGGTTATTTACATAAAATAAAAACCCAAAACGAAACAAAAAAAAAAAACAACAAAAAAACAAAATCAACAGCAGCAACAACAACAATAACCTACAGCAACAACAACATACACACACACTGTCCCATTACACACACTACCTCCCTCCCCCCCCCAACACACACGCAGACTACCCCCCCCACCCACCCACCCCCCACAGTCCCACCCCTTCACACACACACTACCCTCACAAACACACACACACTTCCCCTCACACCAACACACTCCCCCCAGCCTCCCTCCCCCACACAATCACACTACCCCTCCCCCCCATTCCACACACACTACCCCCTAACCCCCCCCCCCCCCCCCCACACACACATCTCACCTGCACCACCTGGATGCCGACGTAAGCATGGGTACCTGTGGGGATGGCCAAGCCTAACTCCGCCACGCCAGGGAATTCTTTACCATCGTGCAATAACAGCTTCACTCCGGCGGCATCGTGAGGGCCCGGCATGTACTCGTACTGCTCCACGTTCAGCGTCAACTTTAACCCGTACTCCGACCCTGGGGAGGGAAGGGAGGGAGGAAGGAAAGAAGGAAGGAATGAGAGGTGAAGTCAGAGAGAGAGAGAGAGAGAGAGAGAGAGAGAGAGAGAGAGAGAGAGAGAGAGAGAGAGAGAGAGAGGGAGAGAAGAGGGAGGAGGGAGAGAGAGAGAGAGAGAGGGAGGAGAGGAGAGAGAGAGGGAGAGAGAGAGAGAGAGAGAGAGGAGAGAGAGAGAGAGAGAGAGAGAGAGAGAGAGAGAGAGAGAGAGAGCGAAGAGGGGAGAGAGAGAGAAGGGGCAAGAGAGAGGGGGGGGGGGGGGGAGAGAGGGGGAGAGAGAGGGGGAGAGAAAGAGAGCGAAAGAGAGAGGGAGAGGGGGAGAGAAAGAGAGCGAAAAGAGAGAGAGGAGAGAGAAGAGGAGAGAGAGAGAGAGAGAGAGAGAGAGAGAGAGAGAAGAGAGAGAGAGAGGGAGGAGAGAGAGAGAGAGCAAAAGAGAGTGAGAGAGAGAGAGAGAGGAGAGAGAGAGAGACACAGACAGACTGACAGAGTCAGGCAGACACGAAAACAGAGAGACAGACAGAACAGACAGACAGACACAGTCAGACAGGCAGGCGGGCAAACAGAGAGACAGACAGACAGACAGACAGAAAGAGAGAGAGAGGCAGACAGACAGACCGACACAGACAGGAGGCAGGCAGGCGAACA
>CM054163.1:7467211-7477211 GCA_028751875.1 Rapana venosa
TGATGATGATGATAGTAGTAGCAGTAGTAGTAGTAGTTAGTAGTAGTAGTAGTAGCAATGATGATGATTATGATAATGATAATAATGATAATGATAATAGTAATAACAATATTAATACTAATACTTATAACGATAATAATAATTAATAATAATAATAATAATAATAATAAATAATAATAATAATAATAATAATAATAATAATAATAATATAATAATAATAATAATAATAAATAATAATAAACAACAACAATAATAACAACAACAAAACACAACAACAACAATAATATAATAAACATGATGATGATGATCATCATCATCATCATTACCATCATCATTTTAAAAAAAGATGATGGTGATGATGATGTTGATGAGAGCAGAGGAGTGGGATAGCCTAGTGGTCAGGGTGTTTAGCCTGCGATCTGACACTGCGAGCTCAAGCCACCACCGAGACACCCGTTAGAGGGAACTTCTCCCTTGAAGTGTCGATATAGACTTCACTCCACCAAAAGACTATAAACTGAGGTTCCCGTATGCAAACGCATGCAGAACATCTTCCGCACACGTTAAAACCAGTTGCGCTTTTATGAAGAAGTAGGTAACTGCCTGCTCGTAGGAACAGAAGAGAACATTTGAAACATTATTTTAAAAAATAACAGCAACAAAACATATGCACATCAGGGTCAAGTTTAGATTTCATTCCGAAAGTTAGAATGCAGCTTTCTTAATGTTTGGCAAGTAATCATATACGCCGAGATGCTGCTGCTGATGATGATGATGGTGATGATGATGATGGCGATGGCGATGGTGATAATAAACAAGGTGAATGTACATCTATTTTCATTCCCTACCGACGCAACAAAACTTCCAAATCCTACACACACACTCACACACACACACACACACACACACACACACACACACACACACACACACACACACAATTGCGTATTCCATTATCCTCGATATAAAATAATTTTTAAAAAAAAGATAAAAAATACTTAAAAACACAGACACACAGACACAGTGAGGCACACACGCACACACGCACGGGCGCGCGTACACACACACACACACACGCGCGCGCTCGCGCGCGCGCCCACGCAAGCACATTACCCTACCACCTCCGTCACACACACACACTAACAACACCCCCCCCCCCACCCTCCGCTCACATACACATACATACACCCACACCCACATACCCCGCCCCCCCCTTCTCTCACACACAGACACATACACACACCCCTGCCCCCCTCCACCCTCCCACACGGACACATACATTACCTCCCACCCACACTACTCCTCCTCCAAATACACACACACACACACACATCACACACACACACTCCTACACCTCCCTACCTCCCCAACGCCCAGTACACACACTACTACCCATCCCCCCTACCCACCCCTCCACCCCCACACAAATTACCTCCCTCACCCACACTAACCCCCCTCCCCACACACACATACACACACTACACACACACACTCACACACACACTCACACCCACACACACCACACACACCACACACTCACACATACACTCACACACACACACACACACACACAACACACACACACACACACACACACACACACACACACACACACACCACACACACACACACACCACACACTCACACACACACACACACACACACACACACACACACACACACACGCACCACACACAGACACACTCACACACACACACACACACACACACACACAACACAACACACATAGAGGCTACCTGAAGGCGTTCTGATTGCAGATGGTGAGGGAAGGGAAGAGCAGGGTCTTGTTGAAGTTGACGTTGACGTTGACAGTCACTGGGTACAGGTAGAAGTAGATGATGCGGTCGATGATCTGGTATCCCATCAGCCCCGCACAGGCAGAAACCAGAATCAGCCACAGCAACCTGGCAGAAAAACATGGAGATGATGATGATTATGAGAGGGATGGGGGATGAAGATGATGTAAGGATCATGACGATGTTGTAGAGGTGATGGTCATAGTAAGTTGGGAGAGATGAACAGAAGGATGAGAAAAAAATATTAAAGAAGACTCCAATGTTAAGCAGCATTGTGCGTGGTTACCAAATGGATGGGTGGCCGATTTGCGTGGCTTGGTTTCATTACAGTCCCCCATTCCACCCAGCTGTAAATAAGTACCTGCTTCTTTAGGGTCAGGGAAGGTAAAGCAGCAAAGGAGAGGAGATGGGCGCCGTCCTCAATATGCTGGCCACTGGAGAAGCTAGGGTCTCTGATGCCTCACTCCCCTTCGACCACATAGGTTATGGGACACCTTTACCTTTTACCTTTTATGTGAGAATCTTGGAGAACGGTTAAAACACTGAAATCTTCTATGCTACACAAACGTGGTTACAAAAAAGAGTACAGGAATCATAGAACCATCACACTCATAAGTCAAACCATCAAAATGCTGTGCATCATCGTTTTAAACAGAATGAAAATCAAAGTAGAAGAAGATATCTCAGACTGCCAGACAGGTGATAAAATCAAATGAAAACCCACCAGGCATACTGCTTGTACATCCAATTCGAAAACAAACACAAGTCGGATCACTAAGGGAAAAAACAACCAGACAACCGCATTGCTTTCTTTCAATGACACGCAGGCAGTCAACAGCGGTATACAACAACAACTTCTTCATAACCAGGTCAACGATGGACTTCTCAAGACACCTGATCTCTCCGTTAGCATCTCTCTACTAAGACCATCACGCAATCATTCGATAGAACAGGGTGGGGGGGGGGGGTGATATTGTGACATCTTCAAAAGAAATAAAGGAGTACGGCAAGGCTGTCTTCTCAAACTCCATCTTTTCAACATTTATTTATTTTTAATTAAAACAAATTATTCTTTTATATCGAGGATAATGGAATAAGCACTCATGTGTTTTTTTACATCCAGTCACCGTGTGTATGCAGTTTTTTAAATTCTGTCATCTGTTCCCACTGGCACACAATAGCCTACACTTACGAAAAGTGGAACAGGATTTGACGTGTGCGCAAGATGTTCTGCATGCGTTCGCAAACGGGGCCTCGGTTTATAGTCTCATCTGATGGACTTTTGGGGGGAGTGGAGTCTGCACTGATGTTAACTCCAGGGGAAAGTAATTATCCCCTTGAACAGGAATCGAACCCGGGTCGTCAGATTGCAAGCGCAACGTTTTAACCACCAGGCTATCCCGTCCCTACACAATACACAGAGAAAGTAGTAAGAGAAGCAGACACAGGGAGTGTATGGATGTAGAGACAGGAGGAAGGTATATTGCTGACAAAAGATATACTAAAGCCAGACACAAATCAACAACACTTGGAATGTTTGGCAGCAAACTAGCAAACACATAGAAACTATCATGCACACACACACACACTCACACGCACACACGCATTCACGCACGCACGCACGCACACCCAAGAAATAAAGGAAGGAAAGAGAGAAAGGAATAGGGAAGACGAAACAGACAAGTACAGGAGGAGAAGACAAAAAAGCAAAATGAGGTGAAGAAAAAACAAGAACCGAATTAAATGATAACAACAATAACGAAAGAAGAAGACAAAGAAGAATTGAAAAGAACAAGAAGAAGAAGAACAAGATGATGATAATGATGACGATGAAGATGACGACAACAGCAGCAACAACAAAAACAGCAACGATATAACCATCTGCATCAACAATAACAACAAAGCAACAGTAGTATAGGCAATAAAGAAGAAGAAGAAGAAGAAGAAGAAAGAAGAAGAAGAAGAAGAAGAAGAAGAAAATATCATAAAAACAAAAATAACACAACAGGACTTAAACAAAGCATAAGACAAAACACACAAAACGAGCACAACCGAACAGTAAATCACTAAAACAATCAATTGGACATACACAACAAAACTACAAACCAAACAGCCGCCATTGCGCAGTGGTTAGCGCCTTGGGTTACGGACTTGAAGGTCGCGGGTTCGATTCCCATAAGATTCATAGGGATTTTTCGGACTCCGGCCGGCTCCTACCCAGAGTGAGTGTGCTGTGGGCTCAGTGGGAAGACTGGGACCACACAGTTGGGCTTCATCCACTTAACGGATGCGAGTTCGAGAGTGTTGCTCAAATTACCTGACCAACACTGCAGGTGTCTGTATCTCTCGGGCCGGTTGACGCTGGGATATATTATGATAGTAAGCGTAGAGTACAACCCTGTCAAGTAGTCTCAAAGCATATGCACTTCCACAGCAGCACCATTACGTCATCGTCATTGTCATTGATATCATGCAATAAAAGAAAAATGCCTCTGATTCGGTGGTCCCAGTTGCTCTGCTCTCACGGTGACCTCAGATTCGGTTTTCCCATACACTTCTGTGTCTGTGGTGAGTTTGTGTCAAAGCCTTTGGGGTTGGGGGTTCTCGAGGGACGGTCGTTGGAGGGACCTTGTGGAGGTTGCCACCTCGGGTGTGCAACTCACCCAGCCTGGCTCCGCGACTGAGATAATACTGTCGTTAGTAGGGGGCTTAGTAGGTGATGTCCTGCGTATGTTAGCTCAGAACAGGCACCACAGAACACCACCAAAGTGACCCAGCAGCAGTGCAGGGCCCCTCTGGCTGGTGGCCCCACGGCGGCCTGATAGTGATGGGCTCCCTGTGGACTTCCGACCCTGAGGATGAGACATAACAAATCTGGGTATGGCTGTGGCGAGGAGATTGGAATGAGCAGCGTGGGAACAGCAGGACGGGGGACATCACAGAAGATGAGGCAGCAAAATAAACACACACACACACACACACACACACACACACACACACACACACACACACACACACACACACACACAAACTACAAACCAGCCTACAAACCAAACAACCAAACAATACAAATAGCATCCAACAAAGCAGAAAAAAAGACAAACAAACAAACAAAACAACAACAACAACCAACCAACCAACACACAAGAAAATCAAACGGAAAACCAATGACAACTCACTTTCTAGCCAGGAAAGCGTTCTCCATCCAGATGAAACGAAGGCCGTGAATGGTCGTATTCTGGGAAAACTCCACCCAGGATTCCTTCCAAGATAGGGGACCCTTCTTCCCCTTGCTTTGTCCTCCTCCTCCTCCTCCCTCCAGGGCCCCTTTGTTGGAAAAGTCCACCATGCCCATGCTGTCTTTGGTGGAAAAGTCCGCCAGTCCAAATTTTTCTCCGCTTCCGTTCTGCATTGCGCTGCGCACAAGGAATGGCTCTGAGGCTTCCATTGGTCCCTTTTGGAAAGTCATTCTCTCCAAGTAATTTTACGTGTAAGAAATGACGTCATTCGCTTGTTGATTTTTTGCGTCATGGATTGAGGTGTCTTAAAATGACGTCATTTTTTAAAAAATTACATGCACAGTTTTGGTAAAGATGATTGGTTTAGTTTTGATTGTTTGGGAAGGTTTATGGAGTTCACACGTGATGAGTTGTTATTGTTCAAAAGTAAGAAGCAGTGATCTGTGAGATATGTCCAACTGTCCTTCGAAACATTGACACACTGACATAAAGTTCAAAGTCACTATGTACTAGATTCAAAAAGTTGACACAGCATTAAAAAATGTACTAAAGATTCACACTAAAATTAATACACGGATATATATCGCTGTTAATTTATGTGGAGGTTAGATTGTACATATGTGGAAATTAGATTGTATTGTTAAAGCATGAAATATAAGTTTGAAGAGGGCCGGATGTTAAGTGGCCGGAAGCCTCACTATCCTCGAGAAAGCTATGAGATAATTGTATCATAGAATGCAGTATAATGTGACCGCAGTTTTTGAAGCCATTTTGCTAAAGATCCTCCATTTAAAAGTTTTGTGCTAAGTAGCTTGTAGATATTTGTAGTCAGATCACTTAACAAACAAACAACCAAAAAGAAATTTAAAAAACACGCACACACGAAATCCTAAACTCAGGGCCTTCTAAGTAAAAAATCAAAACAACAACAACCCCCCCCCCCCCTCCCCCACCCCTCAACCTTCTGGTAGAAAGTAAAACATTTTGCCGCCTGCAGAAAGAGAGGAGAGGAGAGAGAGAGGGGAGAGAGAGAGAGAAAAGAGAGAGAGAGAGAGAGACAGAGAGAGAGACCGAGGGAGAGAGAGAGACAGAGAGAGACAGACAGAGACAGAGAGAGACAGAGAGAGAGACAGAGAGAGAGGTGGTACTTATGATGACGATGTTGGTGCCTACTACAACTTCAACAACCACGATGACGACGACAGTAATGGCAATTTCCACTGGACATCTACGCGCTTAGAAAATACATAGATAGATTGATAGATACATAGATCGATAGATAGTTGGATGATAGATAGATAGATGATAGATAGATAGGTACGTACGTACATCGATAAATGATAGATAGGATAGATGATAGATAGATAGATGATAGATTGATAGATGATAGATAGATAGGTAGGTATTTACGTAGATAAGTAGATGATAGATAGATAGATGATAGAATGATAGATGATAGATAGATAGGTAGGTATTTACGTAGATAAGTAGATGATAGATAGATAGATAGAATATACACAATAGGATTACATAGAAATAAAATTTTTTTAATGTAGATAAAAGGTCAACTAAAAGTTGATGATTTATAATAGAATACACAAGATTCCGAACATTTTGATTACGAAAATCATAATTATCCCTCTAACCACCAAGCATTTATGACAAAACCCCACCATGAATGAATCACGATGCAAGAGGGGCAGGGGGGGAGGATCAGCCAGAACCAGAATCCCTGGACCTCCCCCCCCCACCCCCCACACACACTTCCCTCCACACCCCTGATACCCCCGCCCCACACATACCACCCCACTGATACCTCAACTATACCTCCACACTGATACCTCCACACCTTCACATGATCCTCCACACTGATACCTCCACACTGATACCTCCACACTGATACCTTCACTGATACCTCCACACTGATACCTTCCAAACTAATACCTCCACACCTTCAACTGATACCCCACACCTCCACACTGATTTCCTCCACACTGATACCTCACACCCACTGATACCTCCACACCTTCAACTGATACCTCCTCAAACTGATACCTCACCCAAATGATACCTCACACCTCACTGATACCTCCACACCTTAACTGATACCTCCACATCCATGATACCTCCACTCCACACTGATACCTCCACACCTTAACTGATACCCCTCCCCACTGTACCTCACACTCACATGATACCTCACACATGATACCTCCACACTTACCTCCATGATACCTCCACACTGATACCTTCACACTGATATCTTCACACTGATATCTTCACACTGATACCCACTGATTACCAGCCTCGCCCTTTCTTCCCAGTTTGACAAAAAAATCGAACTGAATGTCAAAGTCCTTCGGATGAGACTATAAACCGAGGCCCCGTGTGCGAACGCATGCAGAACATCTTGCGCACACGTTAAATCCTGTTCCACTGTTCGAAAGAGTAGGCCATTGTGTGCCAGTGGGAACAGATGACAACATTTTAAAAACCGCATACACACGTATAAAAAAATATTTTAAAAATGTCATCTGAGCGCTTTGATTTGTTGCTTTACAAGATTCAGCGCTATAATAAATTCTACATTATTATACCTCCACATCCTCATACTGATACCTCCACACCTACAACTAATACCTCCACACTAATACCTCCACACTGATACCTCCACACTGATACCTCCACACCTTCACATTAATACCTCCACACCTTCAACTGATACCTCCACACTGATACCTCCACACTGATACCTCCACACTGATACCTCCACACTGATACCTCCCACTGATACCTCCACACTGATACCTCCACACTGATACCTCCACACCTTCACATTAATACCTCCACACCTTCAACTGATATCCCCACATGATACCTCCACACTGATACCCCCCACACTGATGCCACCACACTGATACCTCCACAATGATATCTTCACACCTTCAACTGATACCTTCACACCTTCACACTGATACCTTCACATTGATACCTCCACACCTTCAACTGATACCTCCACACCTCCACACTGATACCTCCACACCTTCAACTGATACCTCCACACTGATACCTCCACACTGATACCTCCACTACTGATCCCTCCACACTGATACCTCCACACTGATACCTCCACACCTCCACACTGATACCTCCACACTGATACCTCCACACTGATGCCTCCACACCTTCAACTGATACCTCCACACTGATACCTCCACACTGATACCTCCACACCTCCACACTGATTACCTCCACACCTCCACACTGATACCTCCACACCTCCACACTGATACCTCCACACTGATACCTCCACTCTGATACCTCCACACCTTCAACTTATACCTCCACACTTTAACTGATACCTACACACCTTATACTGATACCTACACACCTTATACTGATACCTACACACCTTCAACTGATACCTCCACACCTTATACTGATACCTCCACACCTTCAACTGATACCTCCACACCTCCACACTGATACCTCTACACCTTCAACTGATATCTCCACACCTCCACACTAGATACCTCCACACCTCCACACTGATACCTCCACACCTCCACACTGATACCTCCACACCTCCACACTGAATCCACACACCTCCACACTGATACCTCCACACCTCCACACTGATACCTCCACACTGATACCTCCACACTGATACCTCCACACTGATACCTCTACACTGATGCCTCCACACCTTCACACTGATATCTTCACACTGATACCTCCACATCCTCACACTGATATCTTCACACTGATCCGTCCACACCCTCACACTGATAGCCCACAGTGACCAACCCTTCTGTATTCTCTCTGACTGTATGTTTAACCGACCAGTTCAGCTTCATTGGCGTTAGCTAAGGTGATCGGGTGTTTCAATATTGGCTGCAAACGGACGCAGCTAATGTTTGGCGGATTCTGTCAAAATGGTTTTTAGGGCTAGTATTTGCTAACATTTGCTCGCTCTTGCGTGAGCAAGCAAGCGTGCGCGCGCGCACGCAAACACTCACACACATACACAGACTTTCTCTTACGTGGGGGTAAAAAACATAATTATGTACTGCCATGAATAAACTAATCTTAGTACAAACATTTGTTTTGTAACACTAATTCCGATTAGTTTATTTTTTTAATTCACGTTCTCTCTCTCTCTCTCTCTCTCTCTCTATCTCTCTCTCTCTCTCTCTCTCTCTCTCTCTTCTCTCTCTCTCTCTCTCTTTCTTTTCTCTCTCTCCCCTCTCTCTCTCTCTCTCACCCCCCCCTATCTCTCTCTCTCTGCTGGTAGGTCTAGCACTATTTCAGTTAGTCTTACTTTTGTCCTCCACCAATGAAAACACTATACGACATGTTGCTATGTACCTGCATAAGTCTTTCAAAAGAGTAGAAACGACGATGTCATGATTTACCTTTAATTTGCAACAAACAAACAAAAATGTGACGTAAGTGTTGAAGGACTAGGACTGAAGTGCGAACTGTCAAAACCAACCTCAATGCCGTTTAACCCTTCAAATAGGGTCATGGCCTTTTCTGGAATAAAAATGGTCACCCTCAGTGTCATTGCTGGCAGGTCTTTACTGGGCAGTGGCAGTGGTCAGCGACTTTGCTAGCCAAGCAAGGTAAGGGGTAAGCGAGCATGACTGAGAGCGTGATTGAGAGCATGATTGAGAGCATGATTGAGAGCATGACTGAGAGCGTGATTGAGAGCATGATTGAGAGCATGATTGAGAGCGTGATTGAGAGCGTGATTGAGAGCGTGATTGAGAGCGTGATTGAGAGCGTGATTGAGGGCGTGATTGAGAGCGTGATTGAGAGCATGATTGAGAGCGTGATTGAGAGCGTGATTGAGAGCATGATTGAGAGCATGATTGAGGGCGTGATTGAGAGCGTGATTGAGAGCGTGATTGAGAGCGTGATTGAGGGCGTGATTGAGAGCGT
>CM054163.1:7492211-7497211 GCA_028751875.1 Rapana venosa
CTGCAACGCGAAAACAATATGTATCCATTTCACTAATATACTTCTCTCTTCCAAAAACAATCTTAAAGTTTCTGTAACTATCACATCTACTGCGATCTCTGATGGTGCCAGTCCATTCCTGGGTAAACCAATCTACAAGTCTTTGTTTAAAGGCACATAAGAACATTTTTATGTCTCCTACTCCTTGGTTTAACCAAGCGATATTAAACCAGTTATGCAGAATATTTCCCTGATTTTAGAGACCCAGCATTGTTTGAGAGAGAGAGAGAGAGAGAGAGAGAGAGAGAGAGAGAGAGAGAGAGAGAGAGAGAGAGAGAGAGAGAGAGAGAGAACACTGGACGTGTGATTTGACATCAAGGTTGCACAGCCCTACAGCCAGTAGGAATGAATTAGCGATAAACAATCTGAGGAAAACAACACAGACACAAACTGATGTCTATTTTGTAGTATTGTCAGATAAGTCTACGTACACTTTTACGACAATTAAAACATTTCTGAATCTGAATCATGAACCAAAAAAAAACACACACCACGAAATCAAATTAATGACACTGCCCGCAGTGTGAATGCGGCTACCTTTCACCCATCCAACTGGTAGCCACGCTCGACGCTGCTTAACTTTACTGAGGGAAAGCGAGTGCTCCGACCACTGAGCTATCCCGTTCGCTATCTTTTACGTTCACAGTCAGGAAAAATGGTGACATAATTATGCAAACACAAATAATCTCACCATAGGTGAATCTCAGTGTTGTAGCCGAGGAACAGGGGAAAAATTGTGACTAAAAAGATGATATCTATATCTATCTATCTATCTATCTATCTATCTATCTATCTATCTATCTATCTATCTATCTATCTATCTATCTATCTATCTATCTATCTATCTATCTATCTATCTATCTATCTATCTACCTATATATAATTATATATATATATATATATATATATATATATATATATATATATATATATATATATATAGAGAGAGAGAGAGAGAGAGAGAGAGAGAGAGAAGAGAGAGAGAGAGAGAGAGAGATAGATAGATATATCTATAAAACACAGATCAAACATAGTAGGAGTCATGTGTTGTCTCATATAACATGCTTTATACAGGTAAGACATAAAATGCTACATCTTGTAAATTAAACAAAAGTAACCATCCACCTCAAAAGTTTCTGTGCAAATCTAGTAGCACTACCATTTAACTTCTTTCTTCTTCTTGTTGTTGTTCTTCTTGTTCTTCTTGTTCTTCTTGTTCTTGTTCTTCTTGTTCTTGTTCTTCTTCTTCTTCTTCTTGTTCTTCTTGTTCTTCTTGTTCTTCTTGTTCTTGTTCTTCTTGTTCTTGTTCTTGTTCTTGTTCTTCTTCTTCTTCTTCTTCTTCTTCTTCTTCTTCGAACGCTTAGACAAGAACTATTGTCTGTCACAGGAGAGAAAATGCGTTGCGCTGCCGTTACGCGCCTGACAAATCAGGCCTAGCACATCCGACTTTGGCGTGGTAGAGAATCGTTATCTTTTAAGACTTTCTGGAATAGAAAGGCAGGAGAACTGACCGAGAAAGAAGACCATAAGACAAGAAGACGGTGATAGGAAGAACAGGAATGGGGCAGACAGAAAGTGAGGGATAGAAAAGAGGGAATTCTTAGCACACAATTTCCAGAAGCTGTGAATGCTATTTATATCGACAGGCCCTTGCAGGATCCCCACGGGAGATAAAGTAAACTGACACCGTCTATTTTTATAAAATAAAAAGAAAGAATAGACTTCCCAAAGTCAGAATACCTCTACATTAATGGTGGGTAAAAAACGGTCCATTTGTTTTGTGCCCAGCACTGTCAAATATTAATAGAATGCATTGTAATTGTGTGTGTGTTTTATTTTTATTTTATTCTTTTATATCGAGGATAATGGAACAAGCACTTATGTGCTTTTTTACATCCAGTCCCCGTGTGTATGCGGTTTTGTAAATACTGTCATCTGTTCCCACCGGCACACAATGGCCTACTCTTACAAGATGTTCTACGTGGGTTCGTACACGGGACCTCGGTTTATAGTCTCAGCAGAAGGAGTCTGGAGATAGTGGAGTCGGCACTGATGTTAACTCCAGGGGAAAATATCCCTTTGAACGGGAATCGAACCCGGGTGGTCAGATTGCGAGTGCAATGTTCTGACCACTAGGCTATCACGTCCCCCTGTGTGTGTGTGTGTGTGTGTGTGTGTGTGTGTGTGTGTGTGTGTGTGTGTGTGTGCGTGCGTGCATGCGTGTGTGTCTGGACAGATGATAATGTGTATCCCAGTTGTATCACTCATGCTATGCAAATATTGCAAAACCCTGTTGTGGATTCCATGCCATGTCTGTCACTGACTGTGCTGTGTTTCAGTAATGTGTTGTGTTCCCAGTGCCCATCTCACTGGGTCCCCTTGTGAATGGGTGTAAAGCTGATCACAATAAACATATGCTATTATCATTATCATTATCATTATTATTCTCTCTCTCTCTCTCTCTCTCTCTCTCTCTCTCTCTCTCTCTCTCTCTCTCTCTCTCTCTCTCTCTCTCTCTTTCTACTGAGAATGCATGACGAAATTTCCAAAAGCCTGTACCCACGGGAATTGTGTGGTCCCACAGCACACTCACTCTGGGTAAAACCCTGCCCGAATAAAGTTGTTGATAAAAAAATTTTAGCAGAAAAGGGGATATATCTAATAAAATATCTTGTCAAGAAAAATAATTAGTTTTTTAACTATGATTTTTTTTTCTAAAGCAAATGATAATTGTATTGACTTTGTAACTTTCAATGGGCTAATCTCATCAATCAAAAACTTTGCAAAAAAGGCAGGAGTCAAAATAGGTGACAATGTAAACTGTTGTACAGACACAACAAAAGCAATACAGACAATAGATAGTGTGCACCGGGGCTCAAAACTGTACTATGGAAAATTGATGTAAAAGAAGACAGAACCCAAATGCTGTAAAAAATGGACACAGAAACTTAATGAAAAAGTCAACTGGAAAGTGGTATTTTAAAAAAATTGCACAAGATTAAAGACATCAAATTACAATGGTTACAGATACAAATTGTCCACAGAATTGTGGTTACCAATGTTCTGTGTGCAATGGGTGTAACAAATACAACAAGTTGTCCCCTGTGCACTAGCATAAAAGATTCAATCGAACATTCTTTTTGGGGCTGCAACCAAGCAAGAACTATTTGGACACATTTAGAAAAAATTATCAATGACCATTGCGAATATGCATCGAATGTGAAAAGTTCATGTAAGATTGTACTTTTTGGAGTGGATGAATGCATGAAAACTGATGCTATTTTCGATTTCATTATCCTTCTTGCCAAATGGTATATTTAAAGATGCAGAATTGAAAATCATTTACCAGTCTGGAAAGTTTTTCTTAAACAGTTGAAATACAGGTTTCAAATTGAAAAATATAAAGCAACAATTGCAAACAACCTGAGTAACTTCACTTTTTGAATGGAGTCACTATAGACCATTGCTTAATTGAACAGATTAGATTTATATAACTTAGACATGTGTCTGGCTATGTGCTTTTGCTGAATAGCAACCATGTGATAACAGAAAAGATGGACTTCTGCATGCATTGTTTTTACTCTTCAAAGCCATACTGTCATACACTGGGTAATTACACCGACACTGGCACATTGTGATCTTCCTCATGGATGAAAGAGTGCAATGGTATAGATTCACAGAATTGACAGAGGCGTACAAATATTGTTTTTCTCACGATAGCATGAAATATGGGCGCGCGATGTGTGTGTTTGTATTGGTTGATTAAGCACTTGAAAAGCAGTTGGTATCACTTGTTCATGAAAATATTTGCATTTGTACTTGTTTATTTATTTATTTACTTTTATTAGAAACATTTTGTCTGTAATTCTTTGTAAATACAAAATGAAAATTTAAAAAGATTAAACAAAAAACAAAACCCGGCCGGAATCCTAAATAGATCGCTATCCCTTGACGGGATTTGAACCCACGACTTCCTGGTTTGTAACCCAAGACGCTAACCACCACACCAAGGTGGCCAGTGCATTCAACATGTTATTTGTGGGCAAACATAGCTTTGATACAATTTCAATGATCAACAGAGATTGTTGTATCAAGCCATCATTTTTGTGTAAAAAAAGAAAGAATAGACTTCCCAAAGTCGGAATTCTTGTACATTAATGGTGGGTAAGAAACAGTCCATTTGTTTTGTGGGCAGCACTGTCAAATATTAACAGGATGCATTGTGTGTGTGTGTGTGTGTGTGTGTGTGCGTGCGTGCATGCGTGTGTGTCTGGACAGATGATAATGTGTATCCCAGTTGTATCATTCATGCTATGCAAATATTGCAAAACCCTGTTAGGGATTCCATGCCATGTCTGTCACTGACTGTGCTCTGTTACAATAATGTGTTGTGTTCCCAGTGCCCATCCCACTGTCCCCTTGTGAATGGGTGTAAAGCTGATTACAATAAACAATTGCTATTATCATTATCATTATCGTTCTCTCTCTCTCTCTCTCTCTCTCTCTCTCTCTCTCTCTCTCTCTCTCTCTCTCTCTTTTCTCTCTATCCCAAACGGGCGGGGACTGGATGTAAAAAAGCACATGTGTGCTTATTCATTATCCTCGAAATAAAAGAATTTGTCATTGTCATTGTCATTCTCTCTCCTCTCTCTCTCTCTCTCTCTCTCTCTCTCTCTCTCTCTCTCTCTCTCTCTCTCTCTCTCTCCTCTCTCTCTCTCTTTCTCTCTCTCTCTCCTAAGAACTCATGACAAAGTTTTACAAAACCGTATACACACGAGAAGATATTTAAAAAAAAGTGCACACAAGTGTGTATTCCATTATCTTCGAAACAAAAGAATGAAATATTTTTTTTTAATTTTAATATCTCTCTCTCTCTCTCTCTCTATCTCTCTCTCTCTCTCTGTCTGTCTGTCTCTCTGTCTGTCTCTCTGTCTCTCTCAGTTATACTTCATTTTCTTTGC
>CM054163.1:7509711-7527211 GCA_028751875.1 Rapana venosa
GCCTATCATCAGTTACTGACCGACTGGTCAGGAACGGGACAGGCAATCAGTTAGGCTACCTCCATTAATGTCGGTGTTGGGTGTTCCCTAGCTTAACAAGCTGAGAAGTTACTTAGAATGCTCACTTTGCCTGACCTCAAATATCACATACTGAAAGCACTGTGTTACCACGGGTACACACTGGATACAACTGGGGGACGGGATAGCCTAGTGGTCAGAACATTGCGCTCGCAATCTGACGACCCGGGTTCAATTCCCGTTCAAGAGGATATTTTCTCCTGGAGTTAACATCAGTGCAGTCTCCACTCTCCCCAAAAGTCCTTCAGACGAGACTATAAACCGAGGCTCCTTGTGCGAACGCAGGCAGAACATCTTGCGCTTACGTTAAATTCTGTTCCGCTTTTCGTAAGTGAAGACCATTGTGTGCTGGTGGGAACAGATGCCAGAATTTACAAAACTGCATACACACGGGGACTGGATGTAAAAAAGCACATAAGTGCTTATTCCATTATCCTCAATATAAAGAATAAAATATATTAAAAAAATATTTAAAAAACGTTTGCGTGTGTGTGGATGGGTGGTCTAGAGATAACACACCTGCCTAGAAAACTGCAAGTCCGGGTCGGAAACGTGTAGTGGTTCGATCCCCGTTTGGGCCTGAAACTTTTCCACCATCCATTAATAATCATTATTATTATTTTATTTATTCACTTAAATTTTAAAAAAATTCTTTTACATCGAGGATAATGGAATAAGCAGTTATGTGCTTTTTTTTTACATCCAGTTCCCGTGCGTATGAAGTTTTGTAAATTCTTTCATCTGTTCCCACCGGCACACAATGGCCTACTCTTACGAAAAGCGGAACAGAATTTAACTGTGCGCAAGATTTTCTGCGTGTGTTCGCACACAGGGCCTCGGTTTATAGGCTAATCCAAAGGACTTTGGGGAGAGTGGAGTCTGCACTGATGTTAACTCCAGGGAAAAATATCCCCTTGAACGGGAATCAAACCCGGGTGGTCAGATTGCGAGCGCAATGTTCTGACCACTAGGCTACCCCGTCCCCCGAGAGCGCGTCGCCACAAGAAAAGCGCCACCCATTTTTTTTTCTGTCTGCAACTGTATTTGTATAATTATAACACAGGCACGCACGCACACACTCACTCACACACACACAGGCTATACACTTTGGCAGGGTGATGGGATTTAGGTTGTTGAAGGGAGGGACAGTTGAGGGACAGTTCCATTAGACGCTAAGTGGTGGTTTGGGTACTAGTCTTTCGGATGAGACGATGAACCGAGGTCCTGTGTGTTCCACATAATTATCTAAGGCACGTAAAAAGAACTCACGACAATAAGAGTGTTGTCCCTAGCAAAATTCTGTAGAAAACAGCCACTCTGATAGGGAAACAAATACAGTTTCATACAGGAAAAAAGAAAAAACAACAACTAAAAAACAATGGGTGGCGCTGTTCTCGTGGCCACGCACTCTCCTCGGGGAGAGCGGGTGCATAAGTACGTGCATGCGTGCGTGTTTTTATGTGTACATGCGCGAAAGCATGTGTGTGAACGTATAATCATACGCGTGGATGCATGCATATGCATGTCATTACTCGGCTGAATGCGTGTGTTGGTGCATGTGAGCAAAGTACACGCATACATATTTTGTCAGTTCATAACCATAATCCCCCGCTCACCCTGCGTCTTTCCCCCCACCTTCCCTCACACCACCTCTTTCACCCCATAATCGACATTAAAGGGTGGTCAATGGTGCCCCTAATTCACCCCAATTTGAGCTGCCAGCTCTGTTGTGAAAACTGCATCATTAGGCGAGTGAATTTGGCAATAGATCTGCTGTGTGTGTGTGTGTGTGTGTGTGTGTGTGTGTTGTCATGTAAAACCCTGACCATGCACATTCGCTTTTCTCTGCCCCCCCCCCCCCCTTTAACTCCCGTTTCCTTTGTTCCCCAAGTAATAAAGTTGGTTTGTGAATACTACATTCTTCATCATTGCTTTTCCCTGTGTGTGTGTGTGTGTGTGTCAGTGTGTGTGTGTGTGTGTGAGTGTGTGTGTGTGTGTATGTGTGTGTGTGTGTGTGTGTGAGTGTGTGTGATACTTGTACAGTATAACTACAATTGAAACTTCTAGCAAGCCTATAATATTAGTCATATTTTATGAACATGACTTCAGCAGTAAACCAAACATTAATTGGTACTTAATGCAGTCCAACTTCAGCACTGGCAACTGTCAACTTGTTGGCAAAGATCTGTGTTTTGTACCCTGACCTTTTTCCCAGGGTGAGATGCTGAGGTGACAAGGGTGGAGGGACAAGGAGGGGGTGGGGGTGGGCAGGAGGGTGTCCTGGAGGTCAGAACGTTGACCCTTATGACAAACGGCCCTCAACAATGCTCAATAATCGTGCCCCTAATTCAGCCCCCATTTATTCTGCCAGCTTATGTGTGAGTTACTGGTGATGAAGACGGCTGATTTGGCAATAGTTATGGTGCAGCTGCGTGTGTGTGTGTGTGTGTGTGTGTGTGTGTGTGTGTGTGAGTGTGTGCACCGTTAGGTTCAAGTGCCATCTCTGTCTGTCTCTGTCCTTGTTTCTCTGTCTATCTGTCTGTTTGTGATTTTCCCTTTGCTCTCTCTCTCTCTCTATGTATCTGTTTGTCTGTCTTTCTGTCTCACTTTTTCTGTATCCATCTACCTATCTGTTTCCTATTTCCTCGTCTATCTCTCTATTTCTCTTTTGCTGTCTTTGTGTCTATCTGTGAATGTCTTATCTTTGCCTGTCTCTCTGTCTGTTTGTGATGTTAAATTGTCTCTCTCTCTATGTATCTGTTTGTCTGTCTGTCTGTCTCTCTTTTTCTGTATCCATCTACCTATCTGTTTATTTGCTTGTCAATCTCTCTATTTCTCTTTTGCTGTCTTTGTGTCTATCTCTGAATGCCTTGTCTTTGCCTGTCTCTCTGTCTGTCAGGAAGAAGAAGAAGAAGAAGAAGAAGAAGAAGAAGAAGAAGAAGAAGAAGAAGAAGAAGAAGAAGAAGAAGAAGAAGAAGAAAAAAAAGAAGAAGAAAAAGAAACAGATGAAAAAGAAGAAGAGGAAGAAGAAGAAGCAGAGGAAGAAGAAAAAGAAAAAGAAGAAGAAGAATTGCGAAGAATTGCGAAGAAGAAGAAGAAGACGAAGAAGAAGAAGATTGATTGATTCATTGAATCTTTAATGGGTAAAGAATTAGGAACAATAAAGGCCTTTTTACAATTCTGCCCCAAAAGAAAAACAAACTTGAAGTAATTAAAAACAAAAGAAAGCAAAAACCAAAAGAAAACGTAAACAACCGACAAATATGGTAGAAACTCTACTTTGAACAAATTAACAAAATCAGAATAACTTGGGGGGAAGCAAATTAAACTGAAGAAGAAGCAGCAGCAGAGGAAGGAGAAGAGCACCAAGGAAAAGAACGTTGTACTATTTATGCCCAGCACACACTCACACACACACACACACACACTTATCATCCATGTGCCTATCATCAGTTGCTAACCGAATGGTCAGGCACGGGACAGGCAATCGGTTAGGCTACCTCCATTAATGTCGGTGTTGGGTGTTCCCTAGCTTAACAATCTGAGAAGTTACTTAGAATGCCCACTTTGCCTGACCTCAAATATCACATATTGAAAGCACTGTGTTACCACAGGTACACACAGGATAAAACTGGGGGACAGGATAGCCTAGTCGTCAGAACATTGCGCTCGCAATCTGACGACCTGGGTTTGATTCCCGTTCAAGAGGATATTTTCCCCTGGAGTTCACATCAGTGCAGAATCCACTCTCCCCAAAAGTACTTCCGATGAGACTATAAACCAAGGTCCCGTGTGCGAACGCACGCAAAACATCTTGCGCACACGTTAAATTCTGTTCCGCTTTTCGTAAGTGTAGGCCATTGTGTGCCGGTGGAAACAGATGCCAGAATTTACAAAACTGCATACACACGGGGACTGGGTGTAAAAAAGCACATAAGTGCTTATTTCATTATCCTCAATATAAAGAATAAAAATAATAATAATAAAAACGTTTGCGTGTGTGTGGATGGGGGGTCTAGAGGTAACACACCTGCCTAGAAAGCTGCAAGTCCAGGTCGGAAACGTGTAGTGGTTCAATCCCCGTTTGGGCCCGAAACTTTTCCACCATCCATTAATAATCATTATTATTATTTTATTTATTCACTTAAAAAAATATTTCATTCTTTTACATCGAGGATAATGGAATAAGCACTTAAGTGCTTTTTTTAAAAATCCAGTCCCCGTGCGTATGAAGTTTTGTAAATTCTTTCATCTGTTCCCACCGACACACAATGGCCTACTCATAAGAAAAGCGGAACAAGATTTAACGTGTGCACAAGATGTTCTGCGTGCGTTAGCACACGGGGCCTCAATTTATAGTCTCATCCGAAGGACTTAAGGGAGAGTGGAGTCTGCAGTGATGTTAACTCCAGGGAAAAAATATCCCCTTGAACGGGAATCGAACCCGGGTGGTCAGATTGCGAGCGCAGTGTTCTGACCACTAGGCTACCCCGTACCCCGAGAGCGCGTCGCCACAAGAAAAGCGCCACCCATTTTTTTTCTGTCTGCAACTGTATTTGTATAATTATAACACAGGCACGCGCACGCCCCACACTCACACACACACACACACACACACACACACACACACACACACACAACACACACACACACACACCACACACACACACACGCACACACACACTCACACACACACTCACACACACACACAGGTTATACACTTTGGCAGGGTGATGGGATTTCGGTTGTTGAAGGGAGGGACAGTTGAGGGACAGTTCCATTAGACGATAAGTGGTGGTTTGGGTACTAGTCTTTCGGATGAGTCGATGAACCAAGGTCCTGTATGTTACACATAATTATCTAACTCACGTACAAAAACCCCACGGCAACAAAAGAGTTGTCCCTAGCAAAATTATGTAGAAAAAAAGCCACTCTGATAGGGAAACAAATACAGCTGCAGACAGGGGAAAAAAAAGGGTGGTGCTGCTCTCGTGGCGACGCGGTCTCCCCAGGGAGAACAACTCGAATTTTTTACGCACAGAAATCTGCAGTGACTGAAAGTGGTATAATTCTTTAAAAAGGCCGCCATACTCCGACCTAGAAAACAATGAGATCTATGAATAAATCTACTGGAACAAAGCAGAACTTTTCCAGGGTCATCGTGGACTGTTAAGTTGTGAAGATTATGGTCCATGCTGAAATATCAACATTGATAGCCCTGTCTGAATAGGAAGAAAGGTGCATAGTTTAGATTGGAGTTCGTGCTGTACTGTATTGTATTGTATTGTATCGTGTTGTTTTTGTGTTGTATTGTGCTGTTTTTGTGTTGTTTTTGTGTTGTTTGTGTTGCTTTGCCTTGTTTTTCATGTTTTGAGTTGTGTTTGTATTGTATTGTGCTGTGTTGTTTTTTTTGTGTTGTTTTTTGTTGCTTTGCCTTGTTTTTGTCATGTTTGAGTTGTGTTGTATTGTTTTTGTGCTGTGTTGTGTTGTTTTTGTGTTGGTTTGTGTTGCTTTGTCTTTTTTTTGTAACGTTTTGAGTTGTGTTGTATTGTATTGTGTTGTTTTGTGTTGTCTTATTTTGTGTTGGGTCTTTTTGTGTTGCGTTACATTGTATTGTACTATTTTCTGTTGTGTTGTTTTGTATTGTACTGCATTGCCTTGAATTGTATTGTATTATTTTGCGATGCATTGTGTTGTTTCGTATTGCATTGTATTGTATTGCGTTGTGTTATATCGTGTTGCATTGTGCTGAATTGTATTGTTTTGTGCTTTGGTTGTGTATTGTTGTACTGTTGTGTTGTTTTGCGATCTGTTGTATTGTATTGCATTGTCTGCAAATTTTGGTCACGACATAGTTCACTACATGCAACCAGGGCTGCTTTCCTTTGGGGTAGAAAAAAGCATCGCCACAAGAACAGCGCCACCACCCATTTTCTTCTTTTTTGTTTTTATTCCTGTATGCATGTATATTCATTTACCCTTTGAGAATGATTTCTTGTCCACAAACAAATTAATGCTAGAAACAATCCCCTTATCGCCGTGGGTTTTCTTACGTGAGCAAAAAACCTGTGTGGCACACAACACCATCGATTATCGCCTCGTTTCTACCAAACTCGTGTAAACACGTCCCGGTGATTTGTCCGTGGTTTTGAATAACACCGCTTCCTTAGGACAGAAAGAGATGGTTTCCATCAGGTTCGACTTGTCACGACACAGTGTCTAAGCACTTCTGTTCAGTGCCTCAACCAACAAACCAACTGGGGGGGGGGGGGGGGGGGGGGGGAGGGGAGAGAGGTAGGGAGGGAGAGAGACGTGCAATGAAGTGACAAGCCAAGCCTTTACCACTGTGGGTGGTTTTGAATAGCGAGCATGGAGGTAAGCTAACAGACTTCAGAGTGCCTTCCCTTGTGTCGTGTCTCTAATGGTCCATCGCTCTGATGGCTTGTAGGAAGGGGAGAAAGAGAGGGGGAGAAGAGAGAGAGAGAGAGAGAGAGAGAGAGGGAGGGAAGAAAGGAAGAGAGGGAGAGTGAGGGAGAGGGAGAGGGAGAGGGAGAGAGAGAGAGGGAGAGAGAGAGAGAGAGAGAGAGGCAGACAGAGACACAGAGACATAGAGACAGACAGACAGAAAAGACTGAAAGGATTTAATGACGTCAACCGACAGCGCTTATCCAAATACCGAGATAGATTAGATAGATAGAGAGGGAGAGAGAGAGAGAGAGGGGGGGGGGGAGGGAGGGAGAAGGAGAGGGTGAGGGACAGGGATACAGAGAGAAGGGAAGAAAAGAGAGAGAGGGAGAGACGCTTTAACGCTTTAACACTTTAACAGTTTATTGTCATTGCCCAACTAGGCCTTTTGACAAGGGGGGTAACACAAATCTGTTTGTGAAACCGTAAATACAAATTGAAATACGTGATCAATACAATTAGGTTTGGTAAAAAGAAAGGATCCATCGACGTATAGCGAACTAATTATAATGAAAATATTGGCGTATATACATTTACAGCAAAATTTTAAAAAAGTGAAATACGTGATCAGTACAATTAAGTTTAGCAAAAAGAACGGGTCCATCCACGTATAGCGAACTAATTATAATGATAACATTGTTGTATATACATTTGCAAATCACCTAGTTTATACAAAGAAAAGAAAAAGGAAAATCAAATTGAAATGCAAAAACAACATTCGATTCGACCATCCATTCAAATTACAAGTGATATATGTCAGCCTTTTAACTCTGCTTACTTGAGAATACATTGCTCTTTAAGTTGACTATATCATTACATGTTTATATAGTTGGTGCTGACATGGCGTTGTCTTAATTTTTGTGCTTCTGCAATAAACTTAGCTACAGATTTAATTACATGTTCGTTTTCAGACGACAAAATAGAAATAATATCTGTTTCTTGTAGACTTAGGAAATTATGTTTCTTTCGTATACTTTCATATGCTTTACATTGAAACAAAAAATGAATTTCATCGTCAACAGTATGACCACATAATGGACATGGTAATTGCATGGCTGTCTCAGTCTGGAACCATCTTTTTTTGCATTAAAACCCAGTGTTCTTAACCTGAATCGAGCATAATTAAGCCTGTGCCATTTATCAGTAACTATTGATAGATATTTTTCTGTCTGGAATACAGATTTGAACGAAAAGAGAGAGGGAGAGAGAGAGAGAGTGAGAGAGAGAGGAGGGAGGGAGAGAGAGAGAGGGATAGGGTGAGGGACAGGGAGACAGAGAGAAGGGAAGAAGAGAGAGAGAGAGGGAGAGAGAGAGTGAGAGAGAGAGAAAGAAAGAGAGAGAGAGAGTGGAAGAGAGTGAGGGAGAGGGAGAGAGAGAGAAGGGAAGAAGAAGAGAGAGAGGGGGAGAGAGAGAGTGAGAGAGAGAGAAAGAAAGAGAGAGAGAGAGGAAGAGAGTGAGGGAGAGGGAGAGAGAGAAGGGAAGGAGAGAGAGAGAGGGAGACAATGACAATGACAAATTCTTTTATTTCGCGGATAATGAATAAGCACACATGTGCTTTTTTACATCCAGTCCCCGCCCGTTAGGGATACATCTTAATAATAATAACCCAATACTCATACAGTATCACAATAAAAACAAGGGGAAATAACCCTTTTCAAAACAGCTCCCCCCCAACAACCTCCCCCCCCCCAAAGCAAGCAAATAAAAGAAAACCCTAAAAATACCCCACCCCCACCCCCAAAAAAACCCTAACCAAAAAAAACCAAACAAACAAAGAGAAGGAAAAACCAAACCAACGAAAGATGATAAAAAAGAGAAAAAAGACAAACAACAACAACAAGAACAAGAACAACAACAGAGCCAAGGAAAATAACACAACCAAACTTAATAAGTCATAAAGATAAACATCTACACATTGTCAAATGGTACACATACTTGTTACACATAATTATAAGATATTGAAATAGGGCACTCATTAAAACTTAAGTACAGAGGCAAGTCCAATAAAGTATTGAAAATATAAAATATGAATCCTTCATCAGGATATACTATAACTATAAGCAAGACGATAAAAGGTGAGAGAGAGAGACAGAGACAGAGAGACAGAGAGAGTGTGTGTGTGTGTGTGTGTGTGTGTATTTCAGAGATAATATTCAATATATAATTCCCAAAACAGTATGCGATCCCATCAACACTCATTTTAGATTATGCTCGTTTCAAATTATATGTCATGATAATGAAATAGATTTAATACCCATACATCCACACAATAAAAACAAGAAACAAAACAAAGAAGGAATCTAAACCTATACAGTCATTGAGGGACAATGACAATGACAAATTCTTTTATTTCGAGGATAATGAATAAGCACCCATGTGCTTTTTACATCCAGTCCCCGCCCTTAAGGATATATATGATAATAAAATAAAATAAAGCCTATAGCAATACACTTACACAGTGTACGGGGAAAAATCTACACAAAAATCTCCACAAAATCACTGAGAGAGAGGGTGAGAGAGAGAGGGAGAGGGAGAGAGGGAGAGGGAGAGAGAGAGAGAAGGGAAGGAGAGAGAGAGAGAGAGAGAGAGAGAGAGAGAGAGGAGAGAGAGAGAGAGAGAGAGAGATGTGGGGGGGAGAGGGGGGGAGAGAGAGAAACAATGACAATGACAAAGGTTTGTTGTGATAAGCAGGATGCCCATTCACAAGGGGACAGTGGAGACAAGGGGGGCTGTATTGTATTGTATTGTATTGTATTGTATTGTGTTGCATTGCGTTGTATTGTGTTGTGCTGTGTTGTGTTTTCTTTGTGTTGTATTATGTCGTATTGCATTGCACTGTTTTGTACCGTGAAGCGTTGTATTGTGTTGTGTTTCAATGCATTGTTTTGTAATATCTTGTATTGTATTATATACTTCTTTCACTAATCTTACAGTAGATAAGCAGACAAACACACAGACAGACAGGCAGGATACATTTAACAGATTACCAGGAAGCAATGTGCACATACAGATAACCACAACAACATGAATATACAGACAGACAGACAGAAACACAGACAGACAGACACACACACTCGCACACACACGCACGCTCGAACGTACGTACGCATGCACGCACCCACCCACCCTCACACACACATGCTCACGCACACACCACACACACACACACACACACACACACACACACACACACACACACACACACACACACACACACACACACACACACACACACACACACACACAAACACACACACAAGCAGACAGATCATAGACAGGCGAAAACATTCAACAGAGGACTGCAAACACAAAGTGTTTGTATCTAACAAATCTGTCTCTCCACACTGTCTGACACTTCATCATGGGCGCCATGCTCATGACTTCAGTAGGAAAGCAACAGGACAACACTGGTCCACAAAACTGCCATTGTAGCTTGCTTCTATAAACACAGCAACAGCTATAGCCCTTTTGTCACACTTATCATTCTTCTTCTTCTTCTTCTTCTTCTTCTTCTTCTTCTTCTTCTTCTTCTTCTTCTTCTTCTTCTTCTTCTTCGCAATTCTTCTTTTCTTCGCAATTCTTCTTCTTCTTCTTCTTCTTCTTCTTCTTCTTCTTCTTCTTGTTCTTCTTCTTCTTCTTCTTCTTCTTCTTCTTCTTCTTCTTCTTCTTCTTCTTCGCAATTCTTCTTCTTCTTCTTCTCGTCCTAATTCCCCCTCCCCCTCCTCCTCCTTTTTCTTATTATTCTCCTCCTCCTCGTCCCCTCCCCTTCCCCATCCTCCTCTTTTTCTCCATCCTACTCCTTCCGCTTCTTCTTTTTCTTCTGGTTTTCTCTCTCTCTCTCTCTCTCTCTCTCTCTCTCTCTCTCTCTCTCTCTCTCTCTCTCTCTCTCTCTCTCTCTTCTCTCTCTCTCTCTGTCTCTCTGTCTCTGTTCTCTCTCTCTCTCTCTCTCTCTCTCTCTCTCTCTCTCTCTTTCTTGCTCGCTCTCTCTGTGACCTTCATGTGGGACAGGCACCTAATAATTATTTGTCAATATAGGTCAGGGACATCGGATCCAGCAGAAAGACTTTCCTCGCCACCTTGGAGACATCACTGTTGCTGAACAGCAGTCTTGAGTCAGGTTACATCTATTGCAGATTTGTGGATTTCCCAACGCCATCTGTTCGTCTCAGTGTTGTGATGTTTCTGCCTGAATGAATGGATGAAAGAAGAGAAAGCAGCAAGAGGAGAAGACAATGGAGGAAGAGGTAGAGGGGGGACGAAAAGGAGGGGGAATTTAAGGGGAGATGAAAGGGGAGAAGAAGAGAAGAAGAAGAAGAAGAAGAAGAAGAAGAAAGGGAGAAGAAGAAGAAGAAGAAGAAGAAGAGAAAAAAAGGAAAAAGGGAAGAAAAGGAAAAGAAGGAAGGAAGAAGACAGGAAAAAAAGGGAAAGAAGGAAGAAGGGAAGAAAAAGGGAGAGAAGAAGAGAAGAAGAAGAAAGAAGAAGAAGAAGAAGAAGAGAAGAAGAAAAAAGAAGAAGAGAGAGAAGGGGGGGAAGAAGAAGAAGAAGAGAAGAGAAGAAAAAAAGAAGGAAAGAAGAAGAAGAACAAGAAGAAGAAGAAGAAGAAGAACAAGAAGAAGAAGAAGAAGAAAAAGAGAGGAGAAGAAGAAGAAGAAGAGAGGAGGAGGAGAAAGAAGAGAAGAAGAAGAAGAAAGAAGAAGGAAGAAGAAGAAGAAGAAGAAGAAGAAGAAGAAAAGAAGAAAACAAGACGAAGAAAAAAGAGGCGAGCAGGAGGAAGAAGCACAAACAAATAGCAATGACGACGACGATGACAACAACAACAACAGCAACAACAAAAACAAAGTATTTTACAAGAACATGAAGACTAAGGAGAACAGTTAGTTAGTTAATGATACAATCAAAAGAGTAAAAAGACAGTATGCATTATTGCCATACAACAGTGAATTGATTGATGAGATACCAAATGACCAAATTCAGTTTTCAATATCGAACCAATTATTTCTAGATACGTTGGATAATGGAAGTAAGAAGGGAAACAATTACTCATATATTAGAAAAAACAAAGAGAGAAATTTACACGAAAAAGAACTTGAAAAAGACATACACCTATTAGAGCAAAACTCTTTTTTATGTGAAGCTGAAGCTAAAACTTTGAACGAGAATGAAGGAGGGACTGAATAGAAATCAGACAAACAAAAATGGAAGGGATTATTCTAAGATCGAGAGCAAAATGGGGCTTTACAAGGGGAGAAATTAAAAAAAACTTTTGTCTTTAGAGAAACGGACTTTGTTAGAAGCAATTTTTAAAACTGACACAGACAAGGGAATTACTTTGACAAGAACAGAAGATATGTTAAGAGAAACAAAGCATTCTATAAAAAACTATATATAGAAAAAAACACGATAAATTTTGAATCAGACCAACTTCTTAGATGCATACCAAAATTAACTAAAACAGAAACAGCCCAGCTGGAAGGATTAATCAACCCTAGAAAAAAGCCTCAAAGTACTGAAAAATATGAAAAACGACAAAAGCCCTGGAACAGACGGACTCACTGTAAATTTTTTTAAATTCTTTTGGAGGCAAATAGGGATTTTTGTGATTCGCTCACTAAATGAAGGCTTTGTGAATGGGGAAATGTCTATCTCACAAAAAGAAGGACTAATAATTTGTCTACCAAAAGAGGATAAACCCAGAGAGTATTTAAAGAATTGGAGGCCGATTTCACTCCTAAATGTGACATATAAAATAGGCTCTGCATGTATTGCAAACAGCATTAAAAAAGTTTTACCAGGGCTAATTAATGAACACCAAACTGGATTTGTACCAGGGAGATATATAGGAGACACTATATGAACAATATATGAATTAATACACTATTTAGAGGAAAAACAATTGCCTGGCTTACTGGTGTCAATAGACTTCGAGAAGGCATTTGATTCTGTAGACTGGGGATTTATGCAAAATGTTTTAAAACACTTTGGTTTTGGGAAGGGGTTGCAAAAATGGGTGTCTGCTTTTTATAAAAACATTAAAATTTGTTTGTAACTGTGAATAACAAGGTATCTTCAGGATTCTATATGGAAAGGGGATGCCGTCAAGGTGACCCAATCTCTCCATATCTCTTTATTTTTATGCGCAGAAATACTTGCTTGCATGATAAGGAAACAGACGGGTAATTAAAGGCATAAAAATTGGAAATATGAACTAAAGATATGTCAATTTGCTGATGATGCATCATTCATTCTAGAGGGGAGACCAACATTCGTATGAAGTGCTTTTTCAAAGCCTTGAAACCTTTGAGGATATGTCAGGGTTAAAGTTAAACTGTGATAAAACCAAAAATGTTTGGCTAGGCAGCAAAAAGAAGTCGCTACTAACCTACTTACCACACACAAAAATGGAGTGGAATCCAAAAGAATATAAAATCCTTGGGAAACTGGTCCATGAACAGTTCCCTAGTATGACGGAAGTAAATATAAATGATAAAACTATATGAAGTTAAAAAACTATTTAAGATATGGTCAAAAAGATTAATAACACCTTTGGGTAGAGTAGCAGTGCTTAATCACTAGTACTATCAAAGTTGGTATACTTATGGATTTTATTGCCAAATCCCCCGGATGCTCAAGTAGCCCAATTGCAAAAACTGTGTTATGAATTTGTATGGGACAAGAAAAAAGATAAGATAAAAAGGGCATATTCGGTACAAAGCATAACAAAAGGCGGTATATGTATACCAAATATCAGAGTGTATATACAATCACTGAAACTTGCATGGATTAAAAAAGTTTATACACAGAAACAAAAATGGAGATTAATATTGCATTCACTGTGCCCTGATTATAGATGATTTAGATAGGATAGGCCCCAAATTGTTTTCAAAATTTTTAAAAACCCAAAGCATTTTGGAAAGATGTGTTTCACTCATATAAAACATTTTGCAGACAAGTGGATCCAAAGGATCAGCAACAGTTATTAGCAGAACCAATTTTTCACAATGAAAAATTCAAAGTAGGAGACCAATGCATATATCATGAAAAGTGGGCACAAAACAAATTATTTTTGGTTTAAACACTTGCTGCAAGATAATGGTGACTTTATAACTCATGAGAATTTATCAAAGACATTAGGTACTAACATTAACTTTTTGCATTATATTAGCTGTGTGCGATCGATCCAACAATATGCGAGAATGAAAAATATAAAACTGGATGACAACTTTAGTAAGGAAAGGACCAATGCTCTAGAGATTATATCAAAAGCTGGTAAAGGATCCCGTATTTATTATGATGAAATGATTGGCAAAATAGAAATTCTCGACATTAAATCTTTCATGAATTGGGAAAGACAGCTTGACGTTCCAATAGACTGGTACAGAGTATTAAAACTGACAAATAAAATTAAAGAAATTAAATTGAAATGGTTTCAAATAAAGATTTGTTATAGAATATTAGTCACGAACAAAATATTAAAAAAATGAAAGTTACAGATAATTGACAATTGCAATTTTTGTGGCAAGGAAAAGGACACAATAAACCATTATTTATGGGAGTGTCAGTATGTACAGAATTTCTGGAAAGAACTTGAAGTGACTATAAAACACAATTGTTCTCATTGCGTGAGACTGGAGCTTAATGTGGAAATAGTGCTTTTTGGCACTGATGCAATTACAACAACTGACGAAGCGTTCGACTTAATAATACTGTTAGCAAAGTTCTATGTTTATAAATGTCGGACTGGTAAAACAAAACCCAATGTTGGTAATTTTCTGAATGAACTAAAATATAAATATGAAATGGAAAAGCTGGAGCATAGAAAACAAATGCAGTTTACTAATTTTCAGAAAAAAATGGTTCCAGTACATCAACTTAGTAGAAACTTGAATACCATTTCAAAATATAAGAAAATTATGTATGTAATCTACAAATCTTGACTTGACAACGAAAATGATGATTGATTCTTTTGTACTTTGTGTAGCTAGTAGTCTTGTACGCCTGTAAAAATGGACATGATGTAATATTGTCTGGACGAAAAGTTAATTTGTTTGTTTTGAACTGTATATGTGTACCAATCAAAAAGATTAAAAAGAAAAAAAAAAGACTAAGGAGAACAAGAACCAGTTGGACATCACGAACTAGAGCAAGAACAAGAAGAAGGTGAAGAACAGACAGATGAAGAACAAACAGAAACAAAGACACAGAATAAGAAGTACACCATAAAGATGGAGAAATAGGAAAAAAACAGAACAAGGTAGAGAAAAGCTAAGAATAAAATAATAAATCCCCCCAAACCCCAAATCCCTAACAAGAAAGAAAGAAAAAAGAATCCTCAGCAACAACAGAAACTCGGACAAGGTCAAAAGAAAGCAACGCTCCAAAAGCTGACCCTCGGTTATCAACCGTGAATCAGACGGTCGACCAAAGTGTCCGCCTTTTTGGTGCTAGACTTCCAGACCCTCTCCTCCCCCCCCCCCCCCCCACCCCCTCGCCCCCCCACCTGCTCACTTCTGCAAGTATCTGCCAGTCTGCTGCACCCACTGCTGTCACACGGTGCTACCTATCTGCTTTCGTACACCACTGAATTTGTATCCCCAGGGCAAAAACGCTTATAAAAATCTTCATGAATTCTACAAATGCAAATCGGATCGACAGAATGAAGCGAAATAACTTAATATCGTTATGTCACATGGTATAGGAACATTGTAGCAATGCACATTTGAAAACGTAGCCATTAGAGTGTCCGAAGTTTTTTTAAAAATTGTGTTTTTATTTGTTTGTTTTTAAAAAGACCTGACTACAGTATTACTTTACAGAGCAACTGAAAAAGAGAATAAAGAACATTCTTAAGATTCTTTCATGTTAGACTGGAGGAAGGGGATTGGAAAGCACAGCCTAGGGGTTAGATTGGTCTGCTTGGGATCTGACAGTCTGGATTCGAACCACTTCCAAATCGTCCATCCCAAGCGGGAGGTCCTCCTAGATTTAACCTCAATACCGATTCCAATCTCCCGAAAATCCTTCAGATGGGACTGTAAGGCAGGCAGAAGGGGGGTCAGGATGACCTAGTGGTTAGAGTGAAGCACTCTTGATCTGCTGACCCGGGTTCGAATCTCGTTCAAGAGGATTTTTCCTCTGGAGTTAACATCAGTGCCGACTCCACTCTCACCAAAACTCCTTCGGATGAGATTATAAACCGAGGTTCCGTGTGCGAATGCATGCAGAACATCTTGCGCACACTTTAAAACCCGTTCCGCTTTTCGGAAGAGTAGGCCATTGTTTGCCGGTAGGAATGGACGACAAAATTGACAAAACTGCATACACATGGAGACTTGATGATTAAAGCACAGGAGCGCTTATCCCATTATCCTCGAAATAAAAAGATAAAAAAAAAGGCACAGCAGAATGCCACATGTTCAAATCCGTTACCCATTTTTGAAAGAGGATACCATTTAAGGCTTGTAGGAAAGAACAACAGAATATAAAGAAGAATACGTTAACCCATTTTGAAAGAGGAGACCATTTAAGGCTTATAGAAAAGGACAACAAAATTTAAAAAAAAGAAAGAAACGCATGCACATAGGTGATGTGTTCTGACATGATCCCAGAAGTGGGAATGCCGTTGTCTCTGTGGTGGCACACGATGGCATACGCAAAATCCCAATATTGGTGGACGTCAAAGCTCTGAGAGAAAGAACTCTGAACTCTGAACTCTGAAATTGTTTAATGTACATCGGCCTTTGGCCACAATAGAGAGAGAGAGGAGAGAGAGATGAGAGAGGAGAGAGAGGGGAGAGAGGGAGAGAGAGAGGAGAGAGAGAGAGAGAGAGAGATGAGAGAGAGAGAGGGACGAGGAGGAATGGAGAGAGGAGAGAGAGAGAGAGAGGAGGAGATGAGGAAGGAGAGAGGAAGAGAGAGGAGAGAGAGGAGAGAGAGGAGGAGCAGAGAGAGAGACAGACAGAGAGATGGGAGAGAGAGGGAGGACAGGACAGACAGAGAGAAGACAGACAGAAAGAGACGAAAGGGGCACACAGGAGAAGAAGAAGAAAATTGGGAAGAAGAAAAGAATTGCGAAAAAAAAAATTTTTGCAAAGAAGAAGAATTGCGAAGAAGAAAAAGAATTGCGAAGAAGAAGAAGAAAAATTGCGGGAGAAGACGAAAAAGAAAAATTGCGAAGAAGAACTGCGAAGAGAAGAAGGAATTGCGAAGAGAAGAAGAGGAATTGCGAAGAAGAAGAAGAAGAAAGAAGAGAAGAAGAGAGAAGAGAGAAGAAGAAGAAGAAGAGAAGAAGAAGAAGAAGAGAAGAAGAAGAAGAAGAAGAAGAAGAAGAAAGAAGGAAGGAGGAGGAGGAGGAGAGAGAAGAAGAAGAAGAATTGCGAAGAAGAAGAAGAATTGCGAAGAAGAAGAATTGCGAAGAAGAAGAAGAATTGCGAAGAAGAATTGCGAAGAAGAAAGAAGAGAAGAGAGAAGAAGAGAAGAAGAAGAAGAAGAAGAAGAGAGAAGAAGAAGAAGAAGACAAACAAGAAGAAGAAGAAAAATAATGAAAAAGATGTCGATGTCAACAACACCGACAACAACCCAAACCAACAACAAACAAACACACAATAAATACACAAACACAACAACAACAAAACAAGACAACTTTACCAAGAAGACAAGTAAAATAGCAGAAACAAAGAAAATACAAAAAGAGTAAGCAAAACAACACAACAACAAACAAAAAAGCAAAAAACCAACGTTTAAACAAAACAAAAAACCAGAACAGAAACAAGAGGAACGCCCCCCCAAAAAAAAAAACACCAACCCCCTAAAAAAACAAAAAAACAACAACAAACAACAACAACAACAAAAGAACCAGAAGAACAAACGCAAGAAACAGATTTAGCGGGAATAGAAGAAAAAAGCAAACAAACAAGAAGAGGTACAACAGCAAGAAAAGGGATAACACACACACACACAC
>CM054163.1:7532211-7544711 GCA_028751875.1 Rapana venosa
TATAGGATTTCTTTCTATCAATTGAAACGCGCTCGGCTCGACATTCTCAAAAGCAGAAATAATGTTGTCATATTCTCGATTTTGTCTCCCTACCCCTTTTCTTTCCTGTTTGTTCTTCCCTCTACGTACTGGCAAATTGTTCTGTAAGAGGTATCTGTGCAAGGGTTGGTGGGACTGCTACTGATGTGACTCTGTGTGTGTGTGTGTGTATGTGTGGGGTTTTCTGTGTGTGGTTGTGTTTTGTGTGTGTGTGTGTGTGTGTGTGGGGTGTGTGTGTGTGTGTTTATTTTAGAGGTGGTGGTTTGTTAGCCGGTTACCGGAAGGACCAGCTGTTGCCTGAGTTTTGCAAGCGTATTTATCTAAAATCGTTAAAAAGTTTTTGTTGCTGATACTTATTGTTGTTGTCGTTATTGTTTGTTATTGTTCTTGTTGTTGTTGTTGTTCTTCTTCTTCTTCAACAAACAACAAAAACAAAAACAAACACAACAACAAGAACAACAGTTGCAGCTGTTCCTACTTTTACTTCTACTACTACTACTGCTGCTGCTGCTGCTGCTACTGTTGCTGCTACAACTACTACTACTACTACTACTACTACTACTACTTACTACTACTACTACTACTTACTACTTACTACTACTACTACTACTACTACTACCACTACTACTGCTGCTGCTGCTGCTGCTGCTGCTGCTGCTGCTGCTGCTACTACTACTACTACTCCTACTACTACTGCTGCTGTTGCTGCTGTTGCTTCTACTACTACTACTACTACTATGCTTGCTGCTGCTTCTGCTACTGCAGACAACTAATTGATATCATCCTAGAGATCCATTATCACTGGCATAAACAAAACTATATGATTTCTTTCTATCCAATAAATGTGTAAAGTAGCACAAACAAACACGACAAACAGTACAAAAAATAAAGAAAAGGAAGAAAGATTAAAACAAAGAAAAGAAAAGAACCAGAACAGGCTGACATGCCAGAATGACGGACCGGAAAGCTGTTCAAGAGTGACGGGCCTTGATCAGCAGGTTATTTCAGGATCGCCATTTGTAAACACTCTGTCTGTAAAACGATGCCATTTTTTTGTTTGTTTGTTATCTTTATTCTTGTTGTTCTTGTTGACGCTGCTGTAAGGGGACGAGGAAGAGGAAGAAGAAGAGGAGGAGGAAGAGGAGGAGGAGCAGCAGCAGTAGAAGAAGAAGCAGTAGACCTATTAGATATGAGAAATGAAGAAAAGGCAAAATTTTGAGGGGAGAGAGGGGAAGGAGAGAGAGAGAGAGAGAGAGAGGGGGGAGAGAGAGAGAGAGAGGAGGGCGAGCCCGAGAGAGAGAGAGAAGAGAGAAGAGAGGGGAGAGAGAGAGAGAGGAAAAGAGAGAGATGAGAGAGAGAATGCGAATGCGAATGCGAAAGTTTCTCAATAAACATAGATAGACATCTTAAACATTTATGACAAAATTTAGATTTGGAGTGCCTGAATTGTTTGTGCACAATCTTTGTATAGACAACACTGAGAGATAGATAGATAGATAGATAGATAGAGGGGAGAGAGAGAGAGAGAAAAGGAGGAGGGAGAGAGAGAGAGAGAGAAGGGGGGGGGGTATGAGAAAGAGAGAGATCTGAACTCTGAACATTTCAATTGTACTTCGGCGTTGGGCTACAAACCAAGTGATAGGGACAAAGGGGAGTGGTAACAAGTAAACGAAAAAAACTTCAGTTAATTGTCTAGAAATGCAACATGTTCAAATATAAAACATACCACTAAGGGAGTTATGGATATCAGCATCCTCAACTCAGTCATGACTAAGAGCGAGCGAGAGGGAGAGAGAGACAGAGACAGACAGAGAATTAGAGAGAGACAGAGGGAGAATGAGAGAGACAGAGAGCAAGAGAGTGAACAGACGTAAAATCGAATCGAGAGAGAGAGAGAGAGGAGAGAGAGAGCGAGAGAGAGAGGGGAGGAGAGAGAGAGAGAGAGAGAGACAGAGAGACAGAGAGGGGAACAGACAGAGAGAGACAGAAGAGAGGAGGAGAGAGAGAGACAGAGAGAAGAGGGCGAGCCCGAGAGAGAGACAGAGAGAGAGACAGAGAGGGGAGAGAGAGAGAGAGAGAGAGAGAGATTTGTACACTAAGGTACTGTCACGACAGCCAAAACAGCAGATGTTCGGGGGGGGGCATGTTTTCTGCATCACACACAAACCCTAAATGCCATGAACCAAGACTGATTGGGCATAGGCTGGCAGTCTTACTGGTGCATACTCATACACACACATATGCACACACACACACACACACGCATAGTACAACACACACATACACACGCAAGCACGCACACACACATACACGCACGCACACACACACACACTTGAGCATAATGGCAAATACACACACGTACGCAGGACTTTCGCACGCACGCCATACACACGTCAAATATCACTTTAAGTGAACAGACGTAAAATTGAAGACACACACACAATCACACACACGCACACAAGCGTACAACACACACCACACACACACCACACAACCACACACCAACCCCACAACCACACAACACCCCACAACACCACACACAAACACAATACAATACACACACACACACACATCACGTTCCCTTCAAACCCTACCACCCCAAAACACACACACCCCCACACACACACCACACACACACCACACACACACACACACACACACACACACACACACACACACACACACACATACACTGATATACCATCACCTCATCGCCTATCCCCCCTCCCATGCCCACTCTTCTTCCTCTTCACACCCTCCCCTTACTCCCCAACCCTGCCCCCTCCATCCCATATCCATTTAAAAAAACAACGGGCCGGGGTGGGGGGGTGGGGGGGATGAGCGGGGATGAGGGGGGCGCAAACCACCAATTCATACATAAAGCTTTAACATAGGATGATGAGGTTTTGCGCTTTGATTTGTTGCTTTACAAGATTCAGCGCTATATAAATTCCATACATTATTATTTTTATTATTATAAAATCATTGCCCATCTGTCTAGCGTGTCAACAACATTCTTCTGCTACTTCTCACACACTCACCTCCCCCGTCCCCGCCAACCACTCCCCCCCCCCCCCAACTCCCTCCTCCTCGCCCCTTGTGGATGTCAGGACCTCTTAGAATAAATAGCAACCCCGCCTTCTGGAAATTCGGTGCTAGAAATTTCCTCTTTTCTATCACTCTCTTTGTTTCTGCCTTGTTCCTTTTCTTCCTGTCACCTCCTTTCTTGTCTATTTTCTGCCTTCTTGGTCCATTCTCCTGCCTTTTTTTTTAATCTCCAGAAAGACTTATAAGATAACAATTCTCTCTTGTTATTTCAAAGTAGGATGCGCTGTTTCTGACTTGTCAGACGCTGAACTGAAGCGCAACGCATTTTCGCGATTTAAGGAATTTTTGTTGCTCTATGAGCGGGGAAGGACGAGGGAAGGGACGAAGAGGAGGAGGAGGAGGAGAAGAAGAAGAAGAAGAAGAAAAAGAAGAAGAAGAAGGAAGAGAAGAAGAAAAGAACAAGAAGAAGAAGGAAGAAGAACAAGACCACTCTCTCCAAATTCTACATCCAAATTTTAAACAACATGAAACATAACCTCTTTGATACGTGTGTATGTGTGTTTTGTGTTTTGTGTGGTTTTGTGTGTGTGTGTGCGCGCGTGTTTCGTGTTTTGTGTTGTTGTTGTGTATGTGGTGTGTGTGTGTGTGTGTGTGTGCGTGTGGTGTTGCGTGTTTGTGTTGTGTGCGTGCGTTTTGTTGTATGTGGTGTGTATGTGTTTGTGCAAATGTGTGTTATGTGTGTGTGCATGTGGGGTGTTATGATGTATGTGTGTATAGTGTATTTTGTTGAAAGAAAAGTGATGGTGTTGTGTGTATATATGTGTATGGTTGTGTGCGTATGTGTTATGTGTGTGTACTTTTGTGTGTGTGTGGTGTGTGCGCGTGTGTATTGCGTGTGTGCGTGTGTTTATGTGTGTGTATGTGTGTGGGTTTGTGTGTCTTTTGTGTATGTTGTGTTTTGCATTGTGTTTTGTTGTGTGTTTTATGGTGTGTATGTGTGTGTGCTGTGTGTGTGCATGTGTGTATGTGTGTGATGTGTTGTATTTTGTGTGTTATGTGTGTGTATGTGTGTGTTGTGTGGTGTGTTTTTTGTGTGTGTGTGTTTGTGTTGTGCGTGAGTGTGTGTCGAGATACGATTCCTATCAATGAAGTGCCTGTCAGTGTTGTATTTACATTTCAATGGATGATTGATTTCAGTGTTTTTGACTTGACTTGACATAAACTTTTGAGTGTCACCAACTTATACTTCGCAGCAAATACATTCACGTCACGCGCATTTATGAATTATAAGCGCGAACAAGCACGTGGCGTATGTATGTATGTGTGTGTGTATGTGTGTGTGTGTGCGTGTGTCTGCGTGTCTGTGTGTGCATGCGTGCTTGCGTATGTGTGTGTGTGCATGCAGTCTTGTACACCCATTAGCACTCATTCACGTACGAAGGCAGGTAGGCATTCACGACATACACGTAAGCGCCGCGCGCGCGCGCGCGCACGCACACAAACACACCACAAAACACACACACTAACACACACACTAACACTAACACAGCACACACTAAAACCACAAAACCAAACAGCACACACACTCACTCACACACTGCACACCATGTCCTAAATAGGCGGAATAAAGAGCAACAAAGTGAAAACATATTTTGAAAAAGAGGAGAGAGGGGGGGGGAGGGGAGAGGGGAGAGAGAGAGAGAGAGAGAAGAGAGAGGAGAGAAGAAGAGAGATGAGAGAGAGAGAGAGAGAGGAGAGAGATGGAAGAGAGAGGGAGGGAGAGAGAGATGGTACACACAAACTTAAATAGAGGAAATTCAAAACAAAACTGCGAAAAACGCTCTCAGGAAAAACAATTGAATCTATTGAGGGATAAAAGTTGAACACTACACAACAAAACGCACAAAACACAAACAACATACATACACACACAGACACACACACGCACACATGCACAACACAAAATACACACTACACAAACATAAAAACACCATACATACACACACACATTACAAACACAACTACACACCACTCACAGACGCCAACCTTCGCCCACAACCACGCACACATACACAACCCCAACTACACACACCACCCCACACAACTAACACACATACACACACAACAAACACACATACACACACAACTAACACACATACACCACACAACTACACACACAACACAAAACCAAAATAACACACACACACATACATTAGGAAACATACATACAGCACGCACAGGTAGTCAAACAGACAGAAGACAAGCAAACAGACAGACACACAGATAACAAACACACAGATAAACAGGGCAGACAGATAATAAGGGAAAACAGAGAGATAAACAGACAGACAGTTAAAACAGACAGACAGATAACAGACATACAACAAACAAACACAAACAGACAGACAGGCCCGGCAATAAACAGAACAGGAAAGAGTTGTTCCAGAAACGTTCAATACCCAGAAGCGGAAGTATCTGTTTGCTTTAAAAAAATATAAAGGCTCTTGTTTTTGTCAGTACATGTCAACACCTAAAATACACGCAGAAAAGCCAACCTAAAAGTTACCAGGAAACCACAAAACTAGTCCCCGCCCCTGTTTTAGTTTTGAGTTTTGAACCTCATGTCCCCCTCCCCCTCCCCAACTGATGCTAGTGGCCTTTCTGTATAACAGCAACACAACCTTTGGAATTCTGTTCTAGGAATTCTCTCTTTTTCCCCCCATTCCTTTCCTTGTTTCTGCCTTGTTCGTTTTCTTCCTGTCACCCCCTCTTTGTCTATAATCTGCCTTCTTGGTCCATTTTCCTGCCCTACCTCCCTCTCCCCTCTCCCCCTCTCCCCTCCCCCCCTCCCACCCCCCCCCCCCTCCCCCCCGAAATACTTAACAGAAACACAAGTTTTCTCCCATGCGGAAGTTTGTCGTGCTGGGTCTGACTTGTCAGGCGCTTAACGGCAGCGCAATATATGGCAGACACCAATAGTTACTACAGAAGAAGAACCCCACGTTAAGCACAGTGCTTTGTGCAGTATCACGGCACTAACAGAATTCTCGTAACTCTTTCTGTTGTGGGTGTTTGGTTTGTTTTATGTTAGACAGATGTCGTCTAAAGTTCCTTTGAGACACTGTCAAAGAGTGAACAGGGTTGTTGGGGGGTGTGCTGTTCTACTTTTCTATTCCAGTTAAACAGGCCTCTGAGGACGGGGTAGCCTTGTGGTTACAACTCCAAGCTTGAGGTCTGGCAGCGTGGGTTTGAGCCATCGCCGAGGCATTTGCCTGAGGTGACATTTTTTCTGCTGGAGTTCATATCAGTACCCACTCTACTTCCTCGTCAGTACCTACTCTACTCCCCCTACAGGGCTTCGGCTGTGACTGTAAGCCGAGGCCCCGTGTGTAAACACACTCAGAACATCTTGCGCAACACGTTAAACCCCATTACGGATTTGACTGGCAGGAAAGACTGGAAGCATTGTTTGTAAAAGAGTAGACTCTTGTGTCCTGTTTAGAAGAATCAGCAAAAGTCGGAATATGCATTAGTCATGTGCGAAATTCTACCATTGGCGAATATCAAAGCTTTTGCTGGAAACTGAAAAACAAACAAACAAACGCAAGTCATCATGCTTCTACATGCCACCGATTTCTTACATAAAGGAACAGAACCATTTATGATCATGCAATATCATTTAATATGGCGAAAGCGTAAACGCTCGCTTAAACATAAAAAACACACCAGAGAAGTATTTTGATGATTCCTTTCCAAGTTTGAAGCCTGCACAGATGGACCAGCCAGATGCAAGGTCATGAAGATAGATATCTGTAGCAGATAGCTTTTTATAGCTGGTCACTATTTCGATCAAAGTTCTACCAGAACTCTCTGTGACTCTGCCTGTCTCTTACACATTTACCACCCCTCTCCCTGATTTTTTTACCTGGGTAAATCACGGCGTTGAAAAGAAACTGAAAAAAAGTTTTGCGCTAACTTTGTGGCAATGTCAAACAGCTACTATAGAGAAGTTTTAAAGGCCTGTGTGGCCTTGCCAGTACAGCTCTCTGAACAGATGCTGGAAAACTTGGTCATGAGAACCAGTGCAGCTGTTTGCCATCAAACGTGACAAGATAATTGAAGGAGTAGTTATCTTGTAACGTATGCCCTGTTTATCAGAGAACCAGTGCAACTCTGCCAGTAACAGCAAAGTGAGAGGGTTTTGATGTTTTTGCATTTTCCGTTTGGCATATGCTAAGCTTGCATCAATCACTAACGTAGAACTGACATTTTTGTTTCACCGTTTGAGAGCTGTGAGAGACTGAGATTTAAAAGCGTTGCACACGTGTTGTGGGGATGAAATAACAGACTCCAACCAAACGTATAACCGGATAATGACTGTCTTCTGTCTGTCAACGTTAGATGGATGAACGAAAAGAGGAGAGGCACAATCAGAGACAAAAATGATGTCATCTGCATCTGCTTTGACCGCTTTCTTTCTCATTTTTGAAGGAGGAAGTTGGGGGGGGGGGGGGGGGGGGGTTGGAGGGGCGGAGGGGAGAAAAGAAATTGAAGATGTGTTTGTGTGGGTTAGAAAAGTGTCAGAGTTAGAGGGCTGGTGAATGCAAGTTTTGTTTAAACTGGGTCGGTTAGAAGGCATTTGGGTGGTTGGTTGGTTGGTTGGTTGGATGGCTTGGTTGCATGCATGGTGCTTGATTGCTTGGCTGCTTGCTTGCTGGCTCGGTGGGTTGGTTGTCTGGTCGACTAGTTGCCTTGTTGGTTGGTTTACTCATTCTGTGGTAGGTCGGTTGATTCATTGGCTGGTTTGAATAATTGGCTGGTTGGTTGGTTGGTTGGTTAACTTGTTGCTCGGCTGGTTGGTTGGCTGCTTGGTCAAATTGTTGTTCGGATGGCTAGTTGGTTGCTTGGTTAACTTGTTGCTCGGTTGGTTGGTTGGGTGGTTGGCAAGCTTGTTTGTTTGTTTGATTGTGTAAAATTTTGTCCGTTCGCCCATGCATTTATTTGGTTGGTTGGTGTTAGAAATTATTATTTAGGTCACCTACTTCGATTTCAACAGTGTGAATAAACAAAATCTACCCATTTTATTTATTTATTTATTTATTCTCTTATATCGAGGATAATGGAATAAGCACCCATGTGCTTTTTTACATCCAGTCCCCGTGTGTATGCGGTTTTGTAAATTTTGTCATCTGTTCCAATCGGCACACAATGGCCTACTGTTTTGTAAAGCGGAACAGGATTTAACGTGTGCGCAAGATGCTCTGCATGCGTTGGCACACGGGGCCTCGGTTTATAGTCTCATCCGAAGGACTTTGACATTCAGTTTGATTTTTTTGTCAAACTGGGAAGAAAGGGCGAGGCTGGGAATCGAACCCAGAACCTCACAGTTTACTGGTTTGCAGGCGAACGTCTTAACCATCCTGCCACCTTCCTCCATTACAGCACAGCGCCGAGCATGAAATCCTAAATACCTATCTTCCATCAAGATCTACGTCCACGTTAAAGCGACAGTTTTAATCCTCTATATTCATCTCATTTCTACCATGCACTACACAACCTCCCCCCCAACCGCCACCACCACCACCACAGCCACCACCACCAACAACAACAACCACTATTCATATTCTCACTGTTTTTGCTTGTCCTCTGACCTCTTGATATTTAAGCAAAGATAAGGGTGTTGATGGCGAAGGGGGGGTAGGGGAGAATAACCTCCCTACCCCCTCTCAAAAAAAAACAACCACCAACAAAACCTATTAACAAGAGGGGGTGATTAAAGAAGGGAGAAGGGTAATCACTCATTATCAAAATTGGTCCTGCTGCTAATGAGTACAGCTGTTGGTTATCAAAGGCCTGTTCGTGAGTCAGACGTTTCGGGACCCCAGTGGTTAGACTACTGTTTAGATAATAGGGGGAAAGGTTCAAGGCTGGCACTCTGAATACAGTGGACGGTTCGTCTAGAAGTCATGTCCTTCGGATGAGACTTTAAACCGAGGCCCCGTGTGCGAACGCACGCAGAACATCTTGCGCCCACGTTAAATCCTGTTCCGCTTTTCGAAAGAGTAGGCCATTGTGTGCCGGTGGGAACAGATGACAAAATGTACAAAACCGCATACACATGGGGACTGGATGTAAACAAGCACATGAGTGCTTATTCCACTATCCTCGATATAAAAAATAAAAGTCATCTGAGCGCTTTGATTTGTTGCTTTACAAGATTCAGCGCTATAAAAATCCCATACATTATTATTATTATTATTATTATTATTATTATTATTATTATTATTATTATTATTATTATTATTATTATTATTATTATCTTGGTGCTAGTCTTTCGAATGAGACAATAAATTGAGGCTCTGTGTGCATTATGCATTCTACGCACGTGAACGAATCCCCGGCAACAAGAGAGTTGTTCATAGTGGAATTTTGAAGATAAAAAGCCACTCCGATAGGGAAAGAAACACACATGCACACAGGATAAAATATGAAACGACTGGCGCTGCTTTGACGCCTACAACACATCTTCCATGATTGAAAGTGGTATAGAAATACAACTTCACATGTGGAGAAAAAGAGAATGACATAATAAATAACCTGGCATGACATAGACTGTCAGAATAAGAGCATTGGGGCTGGTCTAGGCTAAAAACTGTGTCAGTTACTGATGTAACATATTTATATGCTTTTGATGTTAATTAAATGCCAAAGCCTATATTAAGATATTGATATATTATTTTGATGTGAGTTTGATATCATTTTGATATGAGCTTGGTATCATTTTGATGTAAGTTTGATATCATTTTCATGTAAGTTTGATATCATTTTGATGTAACTTGATATGCTTTTGATGTAAGTTAAGTGCCTAAGTGCCAAAAACCTATCTTGAAAATATATATCTTCTTTTTGATTTAAGCTTGATATGCTTTTGACGTAAGTTTGGTATTCTTTTGATATAAACTAACCGCCAAAACCTACATTAACATATTGATATGATTTGAAAATGTTATTTTCAGATGTTCTTCAGTCATGACAAGCTCTTTTCGTATCAATCTGCACTCTCCTTTATAGAAGCACTCTTCTTTAAGTAAGGACAAAAAGAACTCCTCTGAAGTCGGGATTCGGCTGCCTATATCATATTGCGAAGAACTTAAGAGGAGTCCTACTCGAAGCTAATGCCTCGTGCAGTTTATCCTTACGGCCTCTCAGTAATTTTCCCAGGTGTCATGAGGGAGTCAGAGTGCATGTTCTGGGGGACGCCCGTGAAGATTGAAGACCACTGGAAGTTTTTGGTAATGCAACATACGCGCGCACATCCCGCACATACGCACGCACGCATGGGCGCACACGTACAAAATCATGCACACACGTACGCACACACACGAACGCATACACACACACTCGCGCACAAACAGCTACACACATATACACAATCATGAACACACATACACTCACGCATGCGCGCGCAAACATGCGCGCACATACACACACACACTCACACGAAAACACTCACACATATACAGACACGTTCATAGACTCACTCACACACATACACACACACACAAACACACACACATACACACACACACAATACACACACACACACACACACACTTACACACAAGTGCTTATTCCATTATCCTCGATATAATAGAATAAAAAAATAAAATAAAATAATAACACTTACACACACACTTACACACACTTACACACACACACATACACACCACACACACACACACACACACACACACACACACACACACACACACACACACACACACACACACACAACACACACACACACACACACACACACACACACACACACACACACACCATTGTTTTTGTGCGTGTTGCCTATCATCGTTTATTCTGATGACCCTATTCCTATTGTCCAAACATTGAGCCTATTATTCTTGTTGTCGCTTCTGTTGCTGCTGTTGTTGCTGCTGTTGTTGCTGCTGCTTGCTGCTGTTGCTGCTGTTGCTGCTGCTGTTTCTGCTGTTGCTGCTGCTGTTTCTGTTGCTGCTGCTTGCTCCTGGTGTTCTGTTTATGGCGGTATGTCAGAATGATACACAACTATTGCTGGACACTATTTTCCTGAGAGTTAAGTGTGTTGTTATGCTGTTATAGTTTTTCTCTGACGTTTATGTCTGTTTTTACTGCGTGAGGTCAGTGGTTATGACAGCTTAGGAATGTGTTTTTCTCCAGGATATCTCCATAAATATATATTTGTTTCTTCCTTTTTTCAGGGGGATGGGGGAGTGTTGGGGCGTTTGTATATGACCGTAGGGCGGGTACAACTGTTATATAAAACGAGAGTATGGTTTTTGCCCTGATAGTCCTAATGTTGATGTTGTTGTTATTTGTTTTGTTGTTGTATTTGTTTTTGTTGTTGTTGGTGTTGTTGTTGTTGTTGTTGGTGGTGGTGGTGGTGGTGGTGAGGTAGTTGTTGTTTTGCTATTGTTTTCGTTTGTTTCTTCTTGTTCTTGTTCTTGTTCTTGTTCTTCTTCTCCTTCTCCTTCTCCTTCTCCTCCTTCTTCTTCTTCCTCTTCTTCTTCTTCTCCATCGCAATTCCTGTTCTTCTTCGCAACTCTTCACATTTTTCTATCTCTCGTTTTTGCACTTCAATACAATGCGATGCAATGCAATACATTCGAATTTAGTAAAGCACAGTGCAATAGATGCCATACAACACAATACAATACAATACAATACAATACAATACAACGCAATACAGCACAACACAACACAAAAACAGTACATTACAATACAACACTATACAACGCAGTACAATACAACGCAGTACAGCACAACACAACACATTAAAACAGTACATTACAAATCAACACAATAAATGCAATACACTACAATACAGCACAACACAAAACAAAACAGTACATTACAATACAACACAACAGAAAAAACCCAGTACATTACAACACATTACAACACATTACAATACAACGCAATACAACACAACACACTACAACACAACACAATCTGTATGCATGTTTGTCCGTCGTGTTCGACGATGACCTCCAAAACAGCAGAGGAGGCAGCTGTTGTTTTGGAAACTGGGCAGAAATTTGATTATAGTGGAGATGCCTTGCCCACAGCACATCCACACTCTCTCGGCCAAGTGGGCATAAGGATAGTCAGCGTTGGAGATGCTCTCCAAAGGCCAACCAGCCCCCAGGGCTGCAGCATGATATAAGGACTGTGCGAGTCAAGCCTCCTTGTCAGAGAGTCATAGTCGATCACTAAAGACTAAGCTGTAAAGTGGAATTCCATGAGTGGGAAAGAAAGCCACTGGTCATACAGCCTCTCACTTTGCTGTTGTTGCCCCCAGCGTCAATGGTTTAATCAAGAACTGGGATAAAGCCCAGGTGCTGACGACAGCACAATCT
>CM054163.1:7552211-7559711 GCA_028751875.1 Rapana venosa
AAAAAAAGCATCTTCTGATCACGATAAGACATTGTGATGAAAAGTGTATCTACTTCCGTGTTGTGTATAAAAAAAAGAACGAACTGCACACAGGCCTACACTTTGACATCAAAGACAAACACAAACACAAAAAAAGAAAAAACAAAACACTTTTGTCTATTACGCTGTGTTTTACTTACCAAAGAATTTCAAGAAGATTGTGTAACAGTTGTGTATAATCCTTGGTAGCTCAGACAGAGGTCACATGACTCATGAGGAAGTGAAGGCCAGAATTAAAAACGCCATCGGACTATAATGAAGAACTACCTGATTTCAGTGAAAAGACGCAAACTTAAGTGGTTCGGGCACGTCACACGACCATATGGACTGGCCAAGACTGTCCTACAGGGAACAGTACAAGGAGGGAGACGAAGAGGCAGACAGAGAAAACGATGGGAAGACAACATCAGAGAGTGGACTGACTGGCCTTAAGTGGAACGAATTACTACGGAAAACAGAGGACCGCATTGAGTGGAGGAAGCTGGTTGCAAAATCTTCATTAGTGCCCCAACGTTACACGGGAATACGGGATAGGTGAGGTGCGAGAGAGAGAGAGAGAGAGAGAGAGAGAGAGAGAGAGAGAGAGAGAGAGAGAGAGAGAGAGAGAGAGAGAGAGAGTTTATAATGAGGCTCAAGTGTAAACGTACAGTTTGTAATGAACAACATTGTTCAGGTTATGTAGGAACACACAAAAACCACTTTCAATGGATTTTATTAGAACATATATAGAGAGATCAAAAGGTCAAAGTGCAATTGAGAAGCCATTGGGTAAGGGGTTTCTTTTTGTTTTCTCAGTGTCTCTCTGTCTCTTTCTGTCTTCGTCTCTCCTACGCTGACTTCCTCTGTCTGTCTGCATGTCTGGCTGCTTGTGTCTGTCTGCTTGTCTGTCTGTCTCTGTATCCGTCTTCCTGACTGACTGTCTGTCTGTCTGTCTGCCTCTATATGTCTGTCTGTCTCTCTCTGTCTCTCCCTCTCTGTGTCTATCTGTCTGTCTGTCTGTCTGCCTCTCCCCCTCTCTCTCTCTCTATCTCTCTCTTTATTAACGCTTTCAGGCAAAGATTGATTGACTGCCGATGGCAACAATGGAGTGATCATATACAAAGCAGTGACAGATTACAAATGTACAGACAATTAATCAGTTCGCATGATGTCAAACCTTATCTAAAACTTGATATTGATATACATTTGAAAAGAATTATGTCTAAGTTTAGACTTGGTGTATCAGATATAAATGTTAATAAATTCAGATACAGAGAACATGATATTGATGACCTCAGGCTGCTATGCCCATTATGTAAGCAAGCACCGGAGGATGAAGTACATTTTGTGTTGTGCTGTCCAGTCTTAGAGGATGTTAGGCAGAATTACATTCCTGTTAAATATAGCAGACAGCCTAATTTATTTAGACTCAGGTTACTCCTGGGGACGGGATAGCTCAGTGGTCGGAGCACTCGCTTTCCCCCAGCCAAGTTAATCAGCGTCGAACGTGGTTACCACTTGGATGGGTGACCGTTTTCGCGCCTTGGCTTCAGTACAGTTCCCCCAGTTCCCACATCTGTAAATGGGTACCTGCCCTCTTTAGGGTCAGGGAAGGTAAAGTAGCGAGGGAGAGGAGATGGGCGCCGCCCTCAATACGCTGGCCCTAGAGAAGCGAGGTCTCTGACGCCTCGCTCCCCTACGACCTTATAGGTTATGGGACTCCTTTACTCCTGGCATCAATTCATCCTGAGGTTGTGCACAGCCTCACTTTATATTTGTGTAAAGCTTTCAGAATAAGAGGGATATTGTTACCCTAAGTCATATTTGTAACTGACTTTTTGTTATACAGTAACATGTTGTCGTTACTATTGCTTGTGGGGTACAATCACCAAAATACTAAGCAGTTCGGCAATCCCCTTCATGTATGGGCCAATGGCCTTTTTTATGAATAAATCATTCGAGTTCGAGTTCGAGTTCGAGTTCGAGTTCCTCTCCTCTCTCTCCTCTCTCTCTCTCATCTCTCTCTCTCTCTCTCTCTCCTCTCTCTCCTCTCTCTCTCTCTCTCTCTCTCTCTCCTCTCTCATCTCCTCTCTTTTTCCTCTCTCTCTCTCTCTCTCTCTCTTCTCTCACTCTCTCTCTCTCTCTACTCTCTCTCTCTCCTCTCTCTCTCTCTCGTCTGTGTTCTTTCGCTTGCTGTTGTTTTTTATCTTTGCTGTGTTTACTTCTTCGTGTGTGTTTGTGTTTCGCATCTACTTGTGTTATTATTGTTGCTGTTTCTAATGTTTTGATACTTTGCTGTGGCAGATGTAATGAAGGTGATGGTGAAGGTGCCGGTTAGTAGTTTGTTGTAGTGTGTGAACTTCTTGTTTATTCTTGGCGGTAGGAGAGAAGGGCCTTGCATCAAGACTGCCTTAAAATACATAGCACAGCAGTATTGGTTTTTATATCCCACTTGAGGTCACATCAGAATTCTCTATGTGTACATCGCGCTGTTCTCCCAGCCCGGGGAGAGCGCGTCGCCACATGGACAGCGCCACTCGTTATTTCTTTCTTTGTTTTCTTTTCATTGATAATGGGGTTTTGTTTGACAGAATGTTGCCATTGACAACTCTCTTGTTGCCGTGCATTTTTTTGGTACTTGCACTACAGGTGTAGTGCACCTGAGAAATCGGTTTATGGTCTCACCCTGAAAGACTAGCACCCACACCACCACTCACGGTGGAAGTGGATGGGGGTAAAGTTTCGGGAACAAACTATTGTGTGAAAAAAAATCAACTAGAAAACCATACAAAAGCAAGTAACGAACACACGGGTGTCATAGCCAAGTATCTCAAAATCTGGTACTCTTCAGCCAAATGTTCCTCTGCCCACCCCCCCCCCCCCCCAACCCCCAACCCTCCACCTCCCCCCTGTGTCACCCCTTCCCCACAATCCATCATCCACTGCTATCAGAATAAAGTCTCTACTTTGGCGTTTGCTCGCACGCATACGCAGCATGCATACATTCGCGCACAGGACTGACTTAATGATGCACTCTTTCATCAAGGGCTAAGAGAGAGTAGGCCGCATTTGATGTGGAGAATATTATGCTGTGACAACTGCTGTATACAGATAACAGTGCATTACCATAGAAATAGTAGTAGCAGTAGTAGAAGTAGTAGTAGTAGTAGCAGTAGAAGTAGTAGTAGTAGTAGTAGTAGTAGTAGTAGTAGTGATGGTGGGTGCTTTTCCTTTTTTGTCATTGTTATTGTCTTGTCCTTGCTACCTTCGTTTTTGTTAACTCATTCGTGCCCGAAGCTACTTCACTTTTCCCCTTTCATTTTCCCTGAAACAGTGACTCATAACTCCTTGTACTCAAACCACACACACACAATTTTCTCACACCAATTACCATTATCTTCACTTCATTACGATCTCGCCCACATCGTTACTTATCCTCACATCGTACAATTATCCGCAAATTGGACAGAGAGCAGGGGGCCAAAACCCAGTAGGGAAGCAACAACCTGAACTGTGATGACTTCTATGATACATACAAACAGCTATACATGATTGACAATGACACACACTGAAAAACAAAACATCTAAACAAGTCATGAAAGAGTTAACTGCTAGTGTTTTCCACAACCTTCAGCGCCCCCTGTCCTTTGAGAGTTAATGGTTGTATGGTTGGTCTGGACAAACATAGTCGGGCTTTTGTGAGTTAATCTCAGAGGTTTTGTGTTGTTTTTGTGGTTGTGTGGGTTTTTTTTCCATCTCCAATTGCTTTATTTTTATTTTTTTCCTGGTAGGGGGGGAGGGGGTGGAAGGGGGGGGGTGAAGGGAGGTCAGAGGTCTGCTAGAAATTGTCTTTTTTTTCTTTTTTTTTCTTTTTTAGTCAATAGGTATTCTATAAGCCTGCAGGAATAGGTCCTGGTCTTGGTCTGTCTGCCTACCTGACAGGCTCTTACCTCCACCCCCACCCTCTCTTCTCTCTGTCCAAAATTGTGTTTGTATGTTTATGCATCTGTTGATAATGGTTGAATGTACACAAAAAAGAGGATTTATCCCATACTATTTGATAGTACAGTAGTGTGAAAGTTACCATGCTTCATTTTTCATGCATAGTATAGTGTGAAAATAGCCATGCTTCAATTTTCATTGCTATAGTATGGTGTGCGAGAGAGAGAGAGAGAGAGAGAGAGAGAGGAGAGAGAGAGGAAGAGGAGAGAGAGAGAGAGAGAGACTTGGAAGGTTTTGCTATGTATGCATGTACGTTTTGTGTACATCAACTGATATCTTGTTAGTCTGCCCCCCCTCCCCCCCCCCCCCCCCCCCTCCCCAACAGTTTGATTTCTTCTCAGAGCTAATGGGCATTTTGAGTGCATTCAACAAGCACGTGTAGGGTTGTTTCTGGAGCTATACCATCGGTTCTTTTTAGCAGTATGTAGACAATGTGTTCTGGGACCTGGGACTACTTATACTGACTGGTCTGCTCTTCTGTTCTTGTTCGCTTCACACCGTCAGATGTGTCTGGGAAAAATACTGCCATGTCCTTTGCACCTCCTCTCGTGGGCTGTTCAGGGGGACGGGATAGCCTAGTGGTTAGAACATTACGCTCGCAATCTGACGACCCGGGTTCGAATCCCGTTCAAGGGGATTTTTTTCCCCCTGAAGTTGACATCAGTGCAGAATCCACTCTGCCCAAAAGTCCTTCGGGTGAGATTATAAACCGAGGCCCTGTGTGCGAACGCACGCAGAACATCTTGCGCACACGTGAAATCTTGTTCCGCTTATGGGAAGAGTAGCCCCCTGTGGGAAGAGATGATACAATTTACCCCCCCAAATGCGTACACACTGGGACTGGATGTAAAAATGCACATGCGTGCTTATTCCATTATCCTCAATATAAAAGAATAAATAAATAGATAAATACAGAAATAAAACACAGCTTGGTTTGCAGGGCTATCTCCGTCACCCACACATTCTTCCTCAGGTCGTGGTATAGAGTGTATCTCGGATAGAGGCGTTGATTATCTTAAAGAGAAACATTGCATTCTTTACAACCAAAAAAACCAAGATTTTTACTTCACTGATTTTTTTCTGGTGAACTATTCCATTAAAGTCACGTTTAAAAACAAACAAACAAAACAAAGTGAGTAACAAAGGCTAGCGCAGAACTTGTTACCTGCTAATAACTGTACAAATGTGTTTTTTTCTTCTACAAGTTTGTGTATATATATTATAATATCATTAAATATATATAATAATATATAATATAATTATATATATATAATATATATTTATATATATATGTGTGTGTGTGTGTTTTGTGTGTGTGTGGTGTTGTGTGTGTGTGTGTGTGTGTGGTGTGTGTGTGTGTGTGTGTGCATGGTGTGTGTGTGTGCATGGTGTGTGTGTGTGCATGTTGTGTGTGTGTGTGTGTATGGTGTGTGTGTGTGTGTGTGTGTGTAAATAAATTACTTACAATCCATAAAACCTAACGGTTAGAGAAGGAGAAAAAGAGATACGGAAAGTTTGAAAGAGCAAGAGAGAGAGAGATTGAGAGAGAGAGAGAGAGAGAGAGATGAGAGAGAAGAGAGAAGAGAAAGAGACAGATAGACAACAGACAGACGGACATACATACAGACAGGCAAATAGTCATGCAGGCAGGCAGACAATAGACAGAGATATAGCGACAGATAGAGACAGAGCCAAAGACAGAGGGACAGAAAACAGAGTGGAAGACAGGGAGAGAGACAGAGACGGACACAAAGAGAGAAAGAGATAGAGATAAACAGAGACAGAGGCAGAGACGGGGTGAGAGAGAGAGAGAGAGAGAGTCAAACATACAGAAAAAAACAATGATAAATCCAGACAATAAATCAATGAACAAAGCCACCCCCCAACACCCCCCCCAAAAAACTCAACAACAACAATAACAACAAAAAAACAACGCAACAAGCAAACAGCCACACACACACACGCACCACACACACACACACACACACACACACACACACACACACACACACACACACACACACACACACATATATATATAACATATATATATATATATATTATATATATATATATATATATATATATATATATATATATATAATACACACATACACACACACACAAATCCCCAGAAAAACCCAAACAAACAAAAAAACCCAAAAAACAAACAAACAAACAAACACTAAACGAACATACAAGCAAACAAACGGGCAGACATAACCCGTATCGACATTCTCTCTCTACACTTTATCCTGTACTCACTGGCTGTGGCTCCAAGATGAAGGAGGGCTATGATGATGATGATGATGATGATGATGATGATGACGGACAATGGGGAGGATGTGTGTGTTCCAGCAACAGCGCTCTGTCAACAATGGTCCGCCCTGAAACACCACACACACACACAGACACAACACACACACACACAAACACACACACACACCACACACACACACACACACACACACACACACACACACACACACACACACACACACACACACACACACACACACACACACACAACACACACACGCCGATTACATTACCGCACCACGTCATGTTTCTATACAAAATCAGCCTCCCCCCCCCCCCCCCCCCCCCTCATCCTCCCCCAGTATACACACACATTAATGCACGCACATTCGTGTGCACCCACTCGCACAAAACACGCACACACACACACTCACTGATGCATGCATATGCCAGCATTCAATTACATACATTAACGCATCACCTTACACACACACACTTACACACACAACACAAATACCAACACACACACAATAAACAAACACGCACACACACTCAATGATGCATGCATACGCCAGTACACACTTGCATACATTAACGCATCACTTTGCACACACACTTACACACATAAAACATACATACATACACACATACGAATACATACACACACACATGCGCGCGCGCGCGCATCAACACACATGGTGACAAAATTGACAAAACTGCATACACACGAGGACTGCATGTAGAAAAGCACATGGATGCTTATCCCAATATCCTCGAAATAAAAGAATAAAAAGAACAAACAAAAGGAAAACAAACAAACCAAAAGAACACGCACACACACACAAACACAAACCACACACACACACACACACACACACACACACACAACACCGCACGCACGCACGCACGCAAACGAATACGTTTTTAGGCGGGCAAATACTCTCTGGATGATGTGTGTGTGTGTGTATGTAAATAAATAAGTAAGTAACTAAGTCTTCAATTTTAACGTCTTTTCACTTTAAGTGATACCAGACAATCCTAAAGTAAGAGACTGAATATGAGAGAGAGAGAGAAAGAGAGAGAGAACTCTGAACTCTGAAATTGTTTGATGTACATCGGCCTTTGGCCACAATAAACATTGAGGGGAAAAATACTGAAGATGAAAAGTTGAAGATGAAAAAAAAGTCACATAAGTTTGGTAAGACTTTGGCATAATACCCT
>CM054163.1:7564711-7582211 GCA_028751875.1 Rapana venosa
CACACGCGCCAACAAACATAAAACACTTGCACACAAACACTACAGACACACACACGCACACACACACACCACACACACACACTCAACATGGTTAGTTGATGTTGTAGCGCGAATGCGCACACACACACACACACATACACACACACACACACACACATTACATACATACAAGCACTTACACAAAAACATTTACACACACATTACACAAGGTGTCGACAGAGAGGTAAAGTTACAAGAGAGAAAGAGAGAAAGAGAGTGAGAGGAGAGAGAGAGAGAGGGAAGAGAGAGAGAGAGAGAGAGAGAGAGAAGACAGACAGACAGACAGACAGAAGACAGACAGGCAGACAAGAGAGAACAGAGAGAGACAAAGAGAGACAGAGAGAGACAGACAGAGGGAGAGAGATAGACAAGAGAGACAGAAAAGGGAGAGAGTCACACACACACACAAACACACTAACACACACACACAAAAACACACTAACACACACACACTAACATACAACAGACAGACACACACACAGAATCTGATAGAAAAACAGGCACAAAGACGGAGATACCCAAGAAGAGAGACACATAGAAAGAAAGACTGAGAGAACAAACCAATAAAAGAACGAAGAAACCAAGTGTATTTAATCAAGGAGGTAAGATAATAAGCAATATCTGACTCTTTTGGTCTTCGTTTTTTTCTTCTTTTTTTGCCCCATGCCTACTTGGCTGAAAAAAGAAAATGACGCAAGCAGAAGTACTATAAAATTCACAGCGTAAGAGCATCATGTCAGAGTCAGAGGTGTTCCTCTGCTACTGGTAACCTGAAGCCCAGTACTACCTGTCTCAGTGGGGAGATAACCCGACCCAAAAATCCCCAGCTATGGGCAAATAGCAAATAGCAGCTTGGAGAGGAGATGGGCGCCGCCAAGCAATCCACGCCCACAGAAATACCAATATGGACAGCACTGCAAGAAAAGACATGCCGGATCGGTTGAGGCCCGGAATACCAACAACCGCGCCTTCCATTGGAGCGTTCCAGGATGGAGGTGAACAATATGCGACTGGGACGCAAACAACAGCGATCAAACTCCAGGCTGAGAGGACCATCATTGGTACATGGAACATCCGTACCTTGCACGCATGTGGGAAGCTCCAAGATGACCCACGAATTACGAAGGTACGAATGGACATACTTGACTGGCCGAAGTCCGTTGGGTCGGATTCGGCGAAACAAACCACAGAAGAAGATCACAAACTATGGTATAGTGGCGACGACTCCAAACACCAACACGGAGTAGGATTTCTTGTCAACAAGAAGATGACTAACAGTGTCATCAGCTGTACCCCATCTCAAGTAGACTGATCTCCATGCGTGTCGCAGCAAAACCACACAACATGACCATCATACAAGTCTATGCACCAACATCAAGACTACGATGATGAAGCAATCGAGTGTTTCTACGAGGATTTGGAGAGCGCCATCAAATCAACTCCAAATAAGACTTTCTCGTGATCCAGGGCGACTTGAATGCCAAGATCGGACTGACGCTTATGACCAATGGCCAGGGACAATAGGCCGTTTTGGCGTGGACGAACCAACGATAGAGGTCTCAGACTTTTGGAATTCGCAAGCAGCCACAATCTTACTGTCGCCAACACCCTATACCCCCACAAGACATCAAGAAGAACGACGTGGCACTCACCAAATGGAAAGATACATAACTAGATTGACTACATCTTGGCCCCCAAACGATTTAAGTCGAGCATCAACAAAGCCCAGACAAGAACTTTCCCTGGCGCTGATATTGGCAGTGACCACGACATGGTACTCATGACCCTACAGATCAAGCTGAAGACCAAGAACCAGAAGAGAACGGTTCAACATGGAAAAGCTGAAGGACCCCGAAGTCGCTGAAATCTTTAAAGCTGAGATAGGGGGCAGATTTGCAGCATTGAATTTCCTCCAAGATGACATCAACAACCTCACTGAGACCTTCAGCAAGACCATTCAGGAGACAGCGCTGGAGATCCTTGGGAAAGAAAGGAAAAAGAACCAACCGTGAGTTACCAACGATATCCTGGACCTGTGCGATCAACGTAGGGAGCTATAGCCAGAGAAGAACAAAAACCCAGAAAAGGCCGAAGAGTATAGAACAGTCAACAAGTCAATCAAGAAGAAGATGACCGAGGCCATGGGGAACTGGATGTCAGAACAATGCTCCAAGGTTGAGAAGGCAATGGCGAAAGGAGACAGCAAGGAAGCGTACCAGACCATCAAGGTACTAACCAAGTCCAAGCAGCCAAAGACCTCCGTTATTGAAGACAAAGAGGGGTCAGTCCTTACAGAGAGCGCCACTATCATGAAGAGATGGACATAATATTGCAGCGACCTGTACAACTACAAGCTGAAGGCTGATCCGAACAAACTTCACGAGCAAGATCCCAGACCATCAGATCCCGAAAGCGCACAGTGCTGGAGGAAGAGTAGAAGAACATAAGATCCTTGAAAGGAGGCAAGTCACCAGGGATTGACAACATCCCGGCTGAGCTCATCAAGTACGGAGGCCCAGAGATGATCAAGGCACTAACAATCATCTGCCAACGCATCCGGACCAGCAAAGAGTGGCCTGAACAGTGGACCCAATCCATCATAGTTCCACTTCCAAAGAAGGGAGACCTGAAGAAGTGCCAAAATTACAGAACAATCAGTCTGATAAGCCATCCAAGCAAAGTTATGCTACGCATTGCCTTGAACAGACTGAAACCACAAGCAGAAGAAATCCTATCAGAAGAACAGGCAGGATTCAGACCAGGTCGAAGCACTGTCGAGCAGATCTTCAACATCAGAATGCTCATAGAGCAGCATCTCCAACATCAACTACAGCTCTACAACAACTTCATTGACCTCAAGAAGGCCTTCGACCGAGTGTGGCAAGAAGCTCTGTGGCAAGTCATGAGAGACTATAACTTCGACGAGGACCTGATTCAAGTCATCCAGGCGCTGTATGACAGCTCCCACAGTGCAGCCCTCATGGGTGGAGAAATCGGGGAGTTCTTCCGGACTTCAGTTGGAGTTCGACAAGCTGCCCGCTATCCCCCCGTTCTTTTCAACGTGTCCTGGAGAACATCATGCAGGAGGCCCTCCTTGACTTCAAGACCACAATCACAATAGGAGGAAGGCCAGTCTGCAATCTTCGATTCGCAGACGGTATTGATCTCATGGGCCGCAGTGAAGAAGAACTCCAGGATCTCACCACCAGACTGAAAACATCAGCCAATGCCCACGTATGGAGATCAGCACGGAAAAGAGCAAGATCCTAGTGAACAGTACTACACCAACCACTTCCCACCAGCATCAAGATGAGTGGCGAGACAGTAGAGGAGGTAGAAACTTTCAAGTACCTTGGGCAGTCATCACCAAAGAAGGTACGAGCACACAAGAGGTGAAGATCAGACTTGCTGTGGCACTCTCCTCCATGACTAACTGGCGAAAGGTGGAGAAACCATAACATCAGAACCCACACTAGGTCAGACTCTACAAGGCACTCGTCACATCCATTGCCTTGTACAGCTGTGAAGCATGGACACTTACTGCCGATTTAGAACGTCGCATTCAAGCCTTTGAGATGAAGTGCCTCAGGCGGACCTGAACTCACCTACAGAGACCGCAAAACCAAGACTACGTCTGGCAGCAGATCGAGGCACTGGCTGGCAAACAAGAACCATTGCTAGATACAGTCAAACGGAGGAAACTGAAATGGTTTGGCCACACAACAAGGCATAACAGCCTGTCAAAGACAGTCCTGCAGGGAATGGTGGAAGGAGCAAGGAGGCAGGGACGACCACGCAAAAGCTGGATATCCAACATCAAGGAGTGGACCGGCCTCACTGTACCAAACCTCCTGAAAGCAGCCCAGGACAGAACCATTTGGCGGTCCACTTGCAGCGTCCGTGCGGGTACCCCAACGGTCGTCCCGACCAAGGGATGAGTGAGTGAGTGAGTGAGTGAAGAGCATCATGATAAACTAGTATAGCTAAGTAACAAAATACAGTATATCACATAGTATCTGTCTGTATACATATATTATAATAATAATAATAATAATAATAAATGGAATTTATATAGCGCTATATCTTGCAGAGACAAATCAAAGCGCTTGCACTCAACTCATTCTTACACAGTCATACAACCAGTGACAAGCAATAATTCCATCAAGTCCAAATGTGCACACACGCACAGACACACAAACGCACACACACACACACACACACACACACACACACACACACACACACACACACACACACACACACACACACACACACACACACACAGAGGTCACACACCCTGGCAGGGCAATAGAATCTTGGCTGTTGAAGGCAGGGAAAGACTATGAGATGAGGCAGGAGAGGAAAATCTTAGGTTTGAAATAAATATGTCTTGAGACTGGATTTAAAAGTGTCATAAGAAGGCTTTTGGCGGAGAGAGAGAGGGAGATCATTCCACATCAATGGACCAGAAATAGAGAAAGAGCGACGGCCGATGGTGGATTGGTTGATCTAGGTATTCGTAAGGACAAGGTATCTGCAGCAGAGCGGAGAGAACGAGAAGGAGTGTACAAGTTAAGACATCACAGAGGTAGGCGGGTGCTGTTTTGTGGAGACATTTGTAACAGAGGGTACTGATCTTATAGTTTATTCTCTGTGGCACAGGCAGCCAGTGGAGAGATATGCAAGAGAGGGGTAAATGCTCAGACTTTTTCTTTCTGAGGACTAGACGAGCTGCAGAGTTTGTATACGTTGAAGGGATTGGATTGATGATGCTGGCAGACCAGCCAACAGAGAGTTGCAATAGTCCAGACGTGAAAGAATGAGAGACGCAACAAGTTTGGATGTTGCATCTGTGGACAGGTACTTTCGAATTGCACTAATACGCCGTAATTGATAGTAGCAGGACTGGCAGGTCTGAGTAATGAATTTTTGCATGGAGAGTGTGTTGTCAATAATGACCCCTACATATACATACATACATATCAGCAAAAACAATATAAAGCAAGAAAATACAGTATGATGCAGCACCACAGTCAGACAGACAGACAGACAAGGCAGACAGAAAGACAAACAGACAGACGGATAGACCGAGAGACAGACAGACGGATAGACCGAGAGACGGACAGATAGACAGACAGATAGACAGGCATACAGACAGACAGAAAGACACACAGACATACGGGCAGAAAAACTGTTCTGTTTTCACGTTCTAATAAGAAAACATCTATTGGTTTAGACACCATTTCTAATGATGTGCCGAAACATCCACCAGAAAACTTCATTTTTTATAATGTATAAACTTTTCCAAAAGTGTTGGACTGAAGGCGTTATGTCAATAAACTGGAAGCAGTCTATCACTGTTCCCATTCATAAGTAAGGAAAGCCTAAACATAATCAAGCTAGCTACAGGCCCATAGCACTGACTTCTAATAATTATTGGAATGCTTATGGAGAGAATTATTCTAAAGAGGCGTATGCATTATTGTCGGAAAAATATGATAGTTCCTGTCAATCAAGCAGGCTTTCCAAAAGGTAGATCTGCGATTGATAATTTAGTTAAACTAACTACTCAGGTCAAGCAACAATTTGCAAGAAGGAAAAAAATACTTGCAGCATTTTTTTTTATGTAAGAAAAGCCTATGACCAAGTTTTGCATTCTAAATTACTGCATATATTGAAGACTACTGGCTTTTCTGGGAATTTTTTATCACTATATCAAAAATTTTCACTTAACAGAAGTATGCAAGTGAGAGTAGGGAATGCATATTCGAACTATAGGTCATTGCATATGGGTTTACCACATGGTTCTGTTATAGCCCCATTTCTGTTTAATATATTGCTATATGATCTACCCACAAAAATGTCTAAAGATGTCGTCCTAGTACAATATGCTGATGATATATGTATATGAATGAATGTCACCATGAAGTGGACGATAAATTATACAAGAAAAGTATATAAAAAAAGAGCTACATAATTTACATAATTTATCTTTTAAAATGGTTTGACATTATCGACAGAAAAAATCGCATATCATGTTTTTTGAAAATGGTAGTGATCCAGATATACTGTCACAGCTTACAATTGGAGGGGAGCCAATTCAGTGTAAAAATATGGTAGAATTCTTAGGGATTCAACTAACATCAAAATTAACATGGAATACTCATATTTGGTATATTAACAAAAGCAAGGAAATAATGCATCAATTTTCTTAAAATGGTGAGCAGACTGTCATGGGGACAAGATATGTTCACTCGTAAATGCTTGTCTACATCACTTTTACTTTACAAACTGTCTTGTGGCTAAGAAGTCTTTTTCAGTGCTCCTAACTACTTACTTAAAAGCTCCAAAGTGTAGTTTGTAAAGCATACAAACTTGCACTTGACCTTCCATTCCATGCATCCACAATAGGAACTTATAAGGAAATTGGGGAACTTCCCCTAGCTGAATACCGACAACTTTCATGCTCCAAATATGTGTTAGCGGAGCACAACTAACGAATATGTTGTTTCTAGTGAATTAAAAATTCAAGCAGAAACGAATTTTCCGAAAAGGGCTAGAAATATTTCCTGTTTAAAGCCTATTGGAACTTATGTATCCGACCTCTTTAACAAATAACAACTTAATTAGTAAGATATAGTAACACAAAACGAAGCTTTAACATGTCCCTCATGGGAGATGTATAAAGCATATTTTGATTTTACTAATGAAAAAAAGAATGAAAATCAAGATGTCATGGTTGCAGATGTTCATTTACATAGAGAAAATAAGTATGCAGATTATTCGAACGTTTATATAGATGGATCAGTTTTAGAAAATCATGAAACCACTTCAGCATTTGTCATACCAGCTCTTAAGACAGAGAAATCGTACTATCTTGGTAATCATCATTCAATATTGTCAGCTGAACGTATCGCTATTCTTATGACTCTTAACTATGTCTTTGATTTTCCATTTTTCATCTTTCATATCTTACTTTGTGTAGACTCTAAATCGGTATTGTATGCGATAAAATCCCCAAATTCCTAGAAAGTATCCAGAATTATTTTTTTTTAATTAAATGCGTCATACACCTCCTAAGGTTAAGAGGTATCCCTGTTTCTTTTTGTTAAGTGCCTTCTCACGTTGGAATTTTTTCAAATGAGTGGGCTGACAGAGCTGCAACAAAGGGGGCAAGACATGATATGGAATCGATAGAACTGGATGTTCACTTATCTATACAGGAAGGATACCGTTTATTAGAACAAACGTCGTGGGGAATGTTTAAAGAATCTGATCAATTCAAGGAACGATCTTTAAAGAGTTGTCTGACTAATGCCCATATTTCTTGTTACATGAATCCTCTCAAACTGATACAAGTTTTGTAACCACAACAAGAGAAAATGCACTATACTTTAGAATGAAATTGAATGCATTCATCACAAAATTTTGCCAAAAATATCAGGTGTCCATGTGGAGATGATATTTCCAATACCCATTTCCTATTTGAGTGCCCAGTTATCAAACCCTTTTTACCTAGATTTTCAGAGCAGTCTCTGGAAAAGGTATTTGAAAATTCAAAGTTAGCTTTTGCCATAGCTAGTTGTCTATTGCATAGTCCCCTTGAACATTTGTTGTAGTTACAGTATTTTTTCTGTCCATGTTCACACTTTGCTAAGTTTAAGTGTTGCTCGTGTTAAAGATAAGTCCTTTAATTATCTATTATTATATAATATGTTTAAATCCAAAGCACAAAAACACCAATACACACGCTATCTCTTCATGCTTTCTCCCTCTACGCCGTTCTCTACTTTCTTGAACTTCCAACCATTTGATTTTCCACCTTCCTCGTCCATTATCACTAAGAGTGAACAGACGATAAATTGAAGACAACAACATACAGACAGAGACTAATTATTATAAAGAGACTGACAGAGAGAGACAGGATAGGTTGGTAGGTAGGTAGGTAGGTAAATAGGCAGGCATGCAGACAGACAAACAGGAAGACAGACAGATAGACAGACGGACAGACATATACAGAGAGACAAACAGACAAAGAGATAGATAGAGAGGTATATAGAGATAGATAGGTAGATCGATAGATAGGTGGATGGATAGGCAGATAGAGAGAGAGAGACATAGAAACAGAGACAGACACAAAACTCAATAAACACGAACGCACACACACAGACACAATCTACTCTGAGCATATTACTCCACTCTTGCAATCTCTTTACTGGTTGCCTGTGACACAGAGAGTAAACTACAAGATCAGTACACTCTGTTACAAATGTCTCCACAAAACAGCACCCTCATATCTCTGTGAATGTCTTCACCTGTACACTCCTTTTTGTTCCCTCGGCTCTGCTGCAGACACCTGGGCTTACAAATATCTAGATTCTACCAATCCACTGTTGGCCGTCGCTCTTTCTCTATTTCTGGTCCATCAATCTGGAATGACCTCCCTCTCTCCCTTCGTGAAAAGGTTGTTTACTTTACAAGATTCAGCGCTATATAAATTCCATACATTATTATTATTATTATTAAAAGCCTACTTACGACACCTTTAAATCCAGCCTCAAGACATACCTATTTCAAACCTAAGATTTTACCCTCTTGTTTCATCTCATATCTGTCTCTGCCTTTAAAAGCCAAAATTCCATCACCCTGCTGAAATGTACAAACTGTGTGTGTGTGTGTGTGTGTGTGTGTGTGTGTGTGTGTGTACATTTGAATTTGTTAGAATATTGTGAATCATTGTTGTTGCTTGTGTAGGAGCAGATTGAATGGAAGCGCTCTGATTTGTAATTGCAGGACATCTCTATCTATCTATCTGTCCCGTAGTCTGACGACCGTGGGGGCACCCTCAAAGACTCAACAACCAGTTCCCTCCATTCCTCTCTCTGTTCTGCCTTTCGCAGGGTTTTGTTGAGTTCTAGGCCTGTCCATTCGCTGATGTTATCCTCCCAGCTCTTCCTTGGTCTGCCTCTTCTTCTTCCTGCAGGATATAGCGCTCTATAAATTCCATATATTGTTGTTGTTGTTATTATTATTATTATTATTATTATTATTATTATTATTATTATTTATTTTATTATTATTATTATTTATTATTATTATTATCATTATTGGTAGTAGTAGTAGTAGTAGTAGTAGTAGTAGTAGTAGTCACAATGTCAAAAAACGAAAACACCCACACAACACACACCCACACCCACACACACACAACACACACACACACACACACACACAACCACACACACACACACACACACACACACACACACACACACACACACACACACACACACACACACACACACACACACGCACACAACACACACATTCTACTCACAGGTCAAAAACAACCCCCCCTCCCACACACACACAAACACCACACACACACGCACACAACACACACACCACACACACACACACACACACACACAACACACACACACACACACACACACACACACACACACACACACACACACACACACACACAACACATACACACTTCTACTCACAGTGTGAAACACGAAAACTCACACACACACACACACACACACACAAACACACACACGTACCACACACAATACACCACAGCACAACACAGAACAACACAACACAACACACACACACATTCTACACACAATGTCAAAATCAATGCTCAACAAACACATAAACACAACGCAACACAATACATACAAACACAACTTGCCACACACAAAACACAGCACACACACACACACACACACACACACACACACACACACACACACAACACAAACAAACAAACAAACACAGCACACACACAGAACATCTTGCGCACACGTTAAATCCTGTTCCGCTTTTCGAAAGAGTAGGCCATTGTGTGCCGGTGGGAACAGATGACAAATTTACAAAACCGCATACACACGGGGACTGGATGTAAAAAAGCACATGGATGCTCATTCCATTACCCTGATATAAAAGAATATATAAAAAATAAATAAAACAAATAAAAAAACACAACACACGCCACGCACACACACCCACAACCCCACAAACACACACACACACACAAACACAACACCACCACAAACCAACACACACAAACACCCCACGCTCCCTCCCCCCACCCCTCTCCACCCCCAACAACAACAACAACAAAAAACAACAGCTCGGTCTACTCACAGTGTCAAATCACATGTTCTGTGTCCTTGCTGTCTCTACCAATTCTGCACACCCATTAATGGAGCACCCAGCCTTTCTGCAGCCACCATAGAAACTAATTCTCAATAATTCACGCCTTGGGACCACACCACATTCACATCTCCCCCTTCTCCATCCGTCAATGAAACTGGCCACAGAAATCACCACCACTTCTTTCAACAACCTACAACCCCCCCAAAAAACAACCAAACTACTGTCACCTTCCCGCACGCGATTTCTTCTGTTAACAAACAGAAAATAGAGAGAAAAAAGTAAAAGAAAGAAATAAATTGTTTAGGGAAAAGCAGAAAAACAACACTAAGTCACCACTTTTTGTTCATATCTGGTGTTCCATTAAAATACAATGTGGTAAAACAAGCTCCAGTGTGCCTGAATCACTGGAAGTAAGCGTGGAAGCAGACTATAATTTGTGAGCCGTACGATCATGTGTGTGTGTGTGTGTATGTGTATACACACTGAGTCTCCTAACACAGTAGTAGCAGCAGCAACAGCAGCAGCAGCAGCAGCAGCAGTTTACATAGTAGGCCTACCGAGATTGACTTGGAGTGGCTGTACATACCCTTGCGCTATCGCGGACAGAAGGATGCAATGCTTTAAAAAAAAAAAAAAAGTAGGACGAACGTTTGCCAAAACTGACACAGACTGTGAAAAGTTCTGACGAATTTGTCTGGAGCTTTCTATGAGAATGAGCAGCTAACTGTTTGGGTGTGCTGCCATAACATAGCTTCTTGAGCAGGGGTGGGGGTTGGGATGGGGGGTGGGGGTTGGATTGGCGGGTCGTGGTTTGATGGTTAGATGATGGGGTTCTATAGAAGTGATGTGGAGGTGGTGGTGGGTGTGGGGAGGGAGAGAGGAGGGCAGAGATAGAGGAAGAGAGAGCTCAGAGAAGAGAGAGAGAAAAGAGAATTGAGTGAGTGAAGAGAGAGAAGAAAGAGAGATAGTGAGAGAGAGAGAGTGAGTGAGTGAGTGAAAGAGAGAGAGAGTGAGTGAGTGAGTGAGAGAGAGAGAAAAGAGAGATAGTGAGAGAGAGAAAGAGAGATTGAGTGAGTGAGAGAGAGAGAGAAAGAGAGATAGTGAGAGAGTGAGAGTGAGTGAGTGAGTGAGTGAGAGAGAAAGAGAGAAAGAGAGATAGTGAGAGAGAGAGAAAGAGTGAGAGAGAAAGAGAGAGAGTGAGTGAGTTGAGTGAGAGAGAGAGAAAGAGAGATAGTGAGAGAGAGAAAAAGAGAGAGAGAGCGAGTGAGTGAGTGAGTAAGAGAGAGAGAGAGAGAGAGAGAGAGAGAGAGAGAGAGAGAGAGAGAGAGAGAGAGAGAGAGAGAGAGAGAGAGAGTGAGTGAGTGAGTGAGAGAGAAAGAGAGATAGTGAGAGAGAGAGAGAAAGAGAGAGAGAGAGAGAGAGAGAGAGAGAGAGAGAGAGAGAGAGAGAGAGAGAGAGAGAGAGAGAGAGAGTGAGTGAGTGAGTGAGAGAGAAAGTGAGTGAGTGAGAGAGAGAGGTGGTGACAATGATGACGTTTTGTACTTTAGACAGATTTCGGGGAGAAGGAGGATGACAATGGTGGTGGTAGTGGTTGGTTGTGGTGATGGTGATGGTGGTGAACAAAATGATGATACTATGGTAATGGTGGCTAAGGTAGTGGTGGAGGTAGCGGTAGTGGTGGTGATAGTAGCGGTGATGGTGGTAGCAGTAATATAAAGCATTTGCAAGAGAGAGAGAGAGAGAGAGAGAGAGAGAAGAGAGAGAGAGAGAGAGAGAGAGAGAGAGAGAGAGAGAGAGAGAGAGAGTTAAATTCTCTTATTTCGAGGACAGTGGATACGCACCCATGTGCTTTTTTTTTTACATCCAATCCCCGCCCGTAGGGATACATCTTAATAATAACGCAATACTCATACTCTCACACAGTAGAAACAGAGGGAACAAAACCTTAAAAAACAAAAACAAAGAACAAAAGAAGGAAACCCCCAAAACAACCTTCCCCCAAAAAACCAATAACAAACAAACAAAAGAAAATGTACCCTACAAAAACCCACCAAAAAACAAAAAAAAGGACGCAAACAAGAAAAAAAAGAAAAACAAAAGGAGCAAAACAAAAGAAAAACACCACAAACTTATGAAGTCATACAAACGAACATCTACACATTGTCAAATGGTACACATAGTTGTTACACGTAACAATAAGATATTGAAATAGGGCATTCACTAAAACTCAAGTACAGTTGACAAGCCCAATAAAATATTGTCAATATAAAGTATGAATACGTCCTTCATCAGGATACACAACAACTATAACTATAAGCAAAACAATAAAAGGAGAGAGAGAGAGAGAGAGAGAGAGAGAGAGAGAGAGAGAGTTTATTTAAAAAACAATAATAAATATCTAATCAAAACAGTACACGATCACCATCAACACTCATTTTGATTATTCTCGTTCAAATTATATGTCATGATAATGAAATTAACTCAATACCCATACACTCACACAATAAAAACAAGAAACAAAAGAAAAGAAAAACCCCCCAAACCTATACAGTCAGAGCGAGAGAGAGAGAGAGAGAGAGAGAGAGAGAGAGAGAGAGAGAGAGAGGTGTGTGTGTGTGTGTGTTTCAGGGATAATACTCAACATATAATTATCAAGACAGCACGCGATCACCATCAACACTCTTTTTGATTATACTCATACAAATTGAACGTCGTGATGATAAAGTCAGCCCAATATCCATAAACTCACACAAGAAAGAGCAAAAACAATAAAGTCATAAAATGAACATCTACACATTGTAAGTAAGAGAGACAAATTCTTTTTTTTACCAGGATAATGAATAAGTACTCATGTGCTTTTTTACATCCGGTCCCAGCCCGTAGGGATACATCTTGATAATGAACCCAATACTGATACTCTCACACAGTAAAAACAAAGGAGGGGGGGGGGGAGAAAAACAAACAAACAAAAGAAAACCCGCAACCCACCCAAAAACAAGAACACCCAAACAAACCAAAACAACAACAAAAAAAAACAACAAACAAACAAAGGAAAAATCAACAACAAAAATAAGCCACCAAAAAAACGAGAAAGACAAATAACCAAATAAGCCAAACTTATAAAGTCATAAAAATGAACATCTTCACATTGTAAAATGGTACACATAGTTGTTTCACGTAACAATAAGATATTGAAATAGGACATGCACTAGAACTCAAGTACAGTCAACAAGCCCAAAATAATATTGAAAATATAAAGTCTGAATACGCCCTTCATCAGGATACACAACAACTATATCTATAAGTCAATCAATAAAAGGAGAGAGAGAGAGAGAGAGAGAGAGAAAAGAGAGAGAGAGAGAGAAGAAGAGAGAGAGAGAGAGAGAGAGAGGGGGGGGGGGGGGAGAGTGAGTATTTCAGAGAAAATACTAAATATATAATTCTCAAAACAGTACACGATCACAATCAACACTCATTTTGATAATACTGGTACAAAATTATATGCCATGATAATGAAATAAACTCAATACCCATACACTCACACAATAAAAACAAGAAAGAAAGAAAGAAAAGGCCAAATCTATAAGGTCAGAGAGACAATGACAATGACAATGACAATGACAAATTCTTTTATTTCGAGGATAATGAATAAGCACACATGTGCTTTTTTACATCCAGTCCCCGCCCGTTAGGGATACATCTTAATAATAATAACCCAATACTTATACAGTCTCGCAATAAAAACAAGGGGAAATAACCCTTTTCAAAACAGCTCCCCCCCCCCACAACCCTCCCCCCCCCCCCCAAAGCAAGCAATTAAAAGAAAATCCTAAGAATACCCCACCCCTACCCCCACCCCCCAAAAAACCCTAACCAAAAACAAACAAACAAACAAAAGAAAGGAAAAACCAAACCAACAAAAGATGATAAAAAAGAGAAAAACAGACAAACAACAACAACAAGAACAAGAGCAACAACAAAGCCAAGAAAAATAACACAACCAAACTTAATAAGTCATAAAGATAAACATCTACACATTGTCAAATGGTACACATACTTGTTACACATAATTATAAGATATTGAAATAGGGCACTCATTAAAACTTAAGTACAGAGGCAAGTCCAATAAAGTATTGAAAATATAAAAATATGAATCCTTCATCAGGATATACTATGACTATAAGCAGACGATAAAAGGTGAGAGAGAGAGAAAGACAGAGACAGAGAGAGAGTGTGTGTGTGTGTGTGTGTGTGTGTGTGTGTGTTTCAGGGATAATACTAAATATATACTTCTCGAGACAGCACACGATCACCGTCAACACTTGTTATTATACTCCTAAAAATTGAACGTCATGATAAGATAAGCCCAATTTACATACTCTCATACAATAAAGATAAAAGTAACAATAAAGTCATAAAATGAACATCTACACATTGTGAGTAAGAGCGAGAGAGAGAGAGAGAGAGGTGGGGGGGAGAGAGAAAGGGGGGGGGGAGAAAAGAGAGAGATAGTGTGTGTGTGTGTGTGTGTCAAAGATAATGCTTTATAGGTATGGGGTATAATGCTGTATAAGTATACCAAATATCAGTGTGTATACACAATCACTGAAACTTGCATGGATTAAAAAAGTGTATACACAGAAACAAAAGTGGAGATTAATATTGCATTCACTGTGCCCTGATATAGATAATTTAGATTGGATGGGCCCAAAACTTTCACAATTTAAAACCAATGCATTTTGGAAAGACGTGTTTCACTCACATGAAACATTTTGCAGACAAGTGGATCCAAACGATAAGCAACATTATTAGTAGAACCAATTTTTCTCAATGAAAAATTCAAAGTGGGAGACCAATGCATATATCATGAAAAGTAGGCACAAAACAAATTACTTTTGATCAAACACTTGCTGCAAGGTAATGGTGATTTTATAACTCATGAGATTTTATCAAAGAAATTAGGTACTGACATTAACTTCTTGCATTATATTAGCTATGTGCGATCGATCCAACAGTATGTGAGAATGAAAAATATAAAACTGGATGACAACTTAGTAAGGAAAGGACCAATGCTCTAGAGATTATATCAAAAGCTGGTAAAGGATCCCGTATTTATTATGATGGAATGATTAGCAAAATATAAATTCTCGACATTAAATCTTTCATGAATTGGGAAAGACAGCTAGACATTCCAATAGACTGGCACGGAGTATTAGACCTGACAAATAAAATTAAAGAAATTAAATTGAAATGGTTTCAAATAGAGATTTGTTATAGAATATTAGTCACGAAAAAAATATTAAAAAAAATGAAAGTTACAGATAATGACAACAGCTATTTTTGTGGCAAGGAAAAGGACACGATAAACCATTATTTATGGGAGTGTCAGTATGTACAGAATTTCTGGAAAGAACTTGAAGTGACTATAAAACACAACTGTTCTCATTGCAAGAGACTGGACGTTAATGTGGAAATAGCGCTTTTTTGGCACTGATGCTATTACAACAACTGATAAAGTGTTCGACTTCTGGTAGCAAAGTTCTATGTTTAGAAATGTCGGATTGGTAAAACAAAACCTAATGTTGGTAATTATCTGAATGAACTAAAATATAAATATGAAATGGAAAAGCTGGAGCATAGCAAACAAATGCAGTTTACTAATTTTCAAAAAAAAAGGTTCCAGTACATAAACTTAGTAGAAAGCTGAATACCATTTCACAATTTTAGTAAAATTATGTATGTAATCTATAAATCTTGTCTTGACAACGAAAATGATGATTGATTCTTTTTGTACTTCGTGTAGCTAGTAGTCTTGTGCCCCTGTCAAATGGAAATGATGTAATGTTGTCTTGATGAAAAGTTAATTTGTTTTTTTTATACTGTATATGTGTGCCAATCAAAAAGATTATAAAAAAATAATTTACAAAAATTATTGATAACAAAATCTTCAGAATGAAGATTACTACTGACAGGCATGCTTTTACTTTGGAAATCTGAAACAAAAGTCATTTGCTACATGATGAAAAAAATGAAAAAAAGGAGTGTATAGGTGAAGACATTCACAGAGGTAGGAAGGTGCTGTTTTGTAAAGACATTTGTAACTGAGGGTACTGATCTTGTACTTTACTCTCAGTGGCACAGGCAACCAGTGGATAGATCGCAAGAGAGGGGTAATGTGCTAAGATTGTTCTTCTTTTTAAGAACAAGTCGAGCAGTCGATTTGTAAATGCGTTTAAGGGAGTGGATGATGATGCTGGCAGACCAGCCAAAAGAGAGTTGCAATAGTCAAGATGTGAAAGAATGAGAGATGTGACTAGTTTGGATGTTGCAACAGCCGACAGGTACTTTCGATATGCACTTATACGCTGTAATTGATAGTAGCAGGACTGGCAGGTCTGGGTGATGAATTTTTGCATAGAAAGCGTGTTGTCGATAACAACACCAAGATACTTGACTGTGGTGGATAGAGGAACTGTCGTATTGCCGAATTCTATTGAAGCTGTTACGATGGAAGACAGTTTGTGTTTCGTCCCTACAATCATGGCTTTCGTTTTATCTGATTTTATCTGTAATTTGGTTTGTATCATCCAGTTTTGAATATCTTGGAGGCAGTGTGACATATTTGTTAAGAGACAAGGCAGATTTTCAGGAGTATCACTGCTTTGAACCTGAGAGTCATCAGCGTAGAAATGATGGTTGATCTGGTGACGATTTTTTTATGTGACAGTGGAGCAGTGTAGAGAGTGAAAAGAACAGGGCCCAGAACAGATACCTGCGGACTCGCATTCCGGTTTGGCAGGTATTGATTGAATCTTGTTTATTGTAACTGTATGGAATTGGTATGTGAGGTATGAACTAAACCAGGTGAGGGCTGCACCTTTGATACCAGACGTTTTCTGGAGACATGCGAGAAGAATAGAGTGATCTATAGTGTCGAATGCTGCAGATAAGTCCAGAAGAGTGAGAAGAGAGGTTTTCCCTGAGTCAGAAGCGTGAAAAAGCGTGTTTAAGGTGTGAACTAGAGTAGTTTCAGTGCTGGGGTTGACGCGATAGGCAGACTGAAATGCAGGAAGGAGACTATTTGAATGAAGATGGCTGTTGAGTTGTTTCAGAACGACTTTTTCAAGGACCTTGGAGATGAAAAGTAGGTTAGAAACAGGCATGTAGTTCTTCAGAATGTTAGGATCGAAGTCACGCTTTTTGAGTAGAGGTATAACTATTGCAGTTTTGAGAGCTGATGGAAAAATTCCTGAAAGAAGAGATGAGTTTACTATTTCTTTGATAATTGGTA
>CM054163.1:7587211-7594711 GCA_028751875.1 Rapana venosa
TCTTCTTGATGCTGTGGGAATGGTTGGTGTATACTGTTCACTAGAAATCTTGCTTTTTCCCGTGCTGATTCTCATACCGTGGGCATTGGCTGATGTTTTCCAGTCTGGTGTGAGATCCTGAGTTCTTCTTCACCGCAGCCCCATGAGATCAATATCGTCTGCGAATCGTAGATTGGCAGACTCGCCTTCCCTCCAAGTTGTATTGTGGTCTTGAAGTCAAGGAGGGGCCTCCTGCATGATGTTCTTCCAGGACACGTTGAAAAGAACGGGGATAGCGGCAGCCTTGTCGAACTCCAACGAAGTCCGGAAGAACCCCGATTTCTACAAACCCATGAGGCTGCACGGTAGGACAGTCAGACACGCCTGGATGACTTGAATCAGGTCTCGTCGAAGTGTAGTCTCTCATGACTTTCACAGAGCTTCTTGCCACACTCGGTCGAAGGCCTTCTTGAAGTCAATGAAGTTGGTTGTAGAGCTGTAGTTTGATGTTTGAGGATGCTTCTCTATGAGCATTCTTGCTGATGTTGTAGATCTCTGCTCGACAGTGAGTCGACCTGGTCTGACTTCTGCCTGTTCTGGGCTGATGTGCGAGAGCGCTTCTGCTTGTGGTTTCAGTCTGTTCAAGGCAATGCGTAGCATAACTTGCTTGGATTGGCTTATCACAGATTGTTCTGTAATTTGTGTGAGCCACTTCTTCAGGTCTCCCTTCTTTGGATAGTGGACTATGATGGATTGGGTCCACTGTTCAGCGGCACTCTTTGCTGGGCCAGATCGTTGGCAGATATTGTGAATGCCCTTGATCATCTCTGGGCCTCCGTTCTTGATGAGCTCAGCCGGGATGCTGGTCAATACCCTGGTGACTTGCCCCTCCTTTCAGGATCTTACTGCTTCTTCTACTCTTCCTCCACACATGTGTGCTTTCCGTGGGATCTGATGGTCTGGGATTCTTGCTCGTGAAGTTTGCTTCGGATCAGCCTTCACTTGTATTGGACAGGTCGATGCAATATTCTGTCCATCTCTTCAGATAGTGGCGCTCTCTGTAAGGACTTGAACCCCTTCTTTGTCTCAATAACGGAGTCCTTTGGCTGCTGGGACATGGTTAGTACCTGATGTCTGGTACGCCTCCTTGCTGTCTCCTGTCGCCATTGCCTTCTCAACCTTGGAAGCATTGTTCCTGACATCCATTTCCCCATGGCCGCTCGGTCATTCTTCTTCTTGTGATGTCCTGTTGACTGTTCGATACTAATCGTCGGTCGGCCGTTTCTTCGGGTTTTTGTTCTTCTCTGGCTCTACTCCCTACGTTGATCGCACAGGTCCAGATATCGTTTGGTAACGCCCACGGTTGGTTCTTTTTCCTTCTTCCCAAGGATCTTCCAGCGCTGTCTCCTGAATGTTTGCTGAAGGTCTCAGTGAGGTTGTTGATGTCATCTTGGAGGAAATTCAATGCTGCAAACTAGCCCCCTTATCTCAGCTTAAAGATTTCAGCGACATCGGGGTCCTCAGCTTTTCCTGTTGAACGCCGCAAACGGGATTTCTCTCTGGTTCTTGGTCCTTTAGCTGATCTGTACGTCAATGATAACCTATGTTCTGGTCCACTGCCAATATCAGCGCCAGGGAAAAAGTTCTTGTCTGGGCTTTGTTGATGCTCGACTTAAATCGTTTTGGGGCCCCAAGGAATGTAGTCAATCTGGTTTATGTTTCTTTCCATTGGTGAGTGCCACGTCTTCTTCTTGATGTCTTGGTGGGGTATGGGGTGTTTGGCGACAGTAAGATTTGTAGCTGCTTGCGACATCCATCCAAAAGTCCCTGGAGACCTCTATCGTTGGTTTCGTCACGCAAAACGACCTATTGTCCCTGCCCATGGTCCATAATGTCAGGTCCGATCTGGCATTCCAGTCGCCCTGATCACGATGAAAAGTCCTTCTTTGGAGTTTGATTTGATGGCGCCTCTCCAATCGTCCGTAGAAACACATCGATTGCTTTCATCATCGTATCTGATGTTTGTGCAAAGACTGTATGATGGTCATGTTTTGTGTGGTTTTTGCTGCGACAAACGCATGGGAGATCAGTCTACTTGAGATTGGGGTACAGCGATACACTGTTAGCCTCTTTCTTGTTGACAAGAAATCCTACTCCGTGTTGGTGTTTGGGTCTCCGCCACTATTCATAGTTGTGACCTTCTTCTGTGGTTGTTTCGCCGAATCCGACCCAACGGACTTCGGCCAGTCCAAGTATGCCCATTCGTACTTACCTTCGTAATACGTGGGTCTGTTTCTTGGAGCTTTCCACATGCGTGCAAGGTACGGATGTTCCCATGTACCAATGATGGTCCCTCTCAGCCTGGAGTTTGATCGCTGTTGTTTGCGTCCAGCGCATTTTTCACCTCCAGCCTGAACGCTCCAATGGAAGCGCGGTTGTTGGTATCCGGGCCTCAACCGATCCGGCATTCTTTTCCTTGCAGTGCTGTCCATGTTTTGGTATTTCTTGGCGTGGATTGCTTGCGGGCGGCCCATCTCCTCTACAGCTGCTTTTGCACCATAGCTGGGGATTTTTGGGGTCGGGTTATCTCCCCACTGAGACAGGTAGTACTGGGCTACAGGTTACCAGTAGCAGAGAACACTCTGACTCTGATACTGACCTACATCTACACAGTCAACATAATAATAATAATGTATGGAATTTATATAGCGCTGAATCTTGTAAAGCAACAAATCAAAGCGCTCAGATTTCATTTCATACCACTGTTTAAGTCATGGCAGATTTCTCTCCGTGAAAATTCATGCTGCTCTCACCCGGGAGAGCGGAGAGCGCGTCGCCACAAGCGCAGCGCACCCCAATTTTTTTTTCTTTTTTTATGTCTGCAACTGTATTTTGTTTCCTTATCAGAGTGGCTTTTTTCTAAGAATTTTGCCAGGGGACAACTCTCTTGTTGCCGTGGTTCTTTACGTGCGCTAAATAATTACGTGCATAACACACGGGACCTCGGTTTATCGTCTCATCCGAAAGACTAGCGCCCAGACCACCACTCATGGTCTAATGGATGGGGGAAAAATTTCCGGTCCAAACGGGGTACGAACCGCCGCACACTTCAGACCCGGACTTTTCGCTTTCTAGACAGGCGCGTTACCTCTAGACCACCGATCCACATAGACCACATAGACATACTATGCAACTCAACAAAACACTAGAAACAACACCACCGAAAAAACCCTTAACGAAATTAAAAACCCAAGCGGAAAAGCAGTGTGTGTGTGTGTGTGTGTGTGTGTGTGGGGAGGAGGAGAGAGAGAGAGAGAGAGGGGGGGGGGGGGGGGGGGGGGGGGGGGGGGGGGGGGGGGGGGGGGGGGGGGGGGGGGGGGAGGGGGGGGGGGGGGGGGGGGGAGGGGGGGGGGGGGGGGGGGGGGGGGGGGGGGGGGGGGGGGGGGGGGGGGGGGGGGGGGGGGGGGGGGGGCGGCAGACGACAGAGAAAGGGAAGAAAAAAAAGAACAAAATAACAGTCTTTTCGTTGTCTGTTCTTTTTTGCCCGCCTGCTCTGTCTGTCTGTTCCCCTGCCTTTTCTAATCTATCTCTTGCAGTTTTCTCACCCCCCTCTCTGTCTCTCCCCTTTTTCTCTGCTTTTTTGTTTTTTTTTGTTGTGTTGGGCTTTTTGTGTGTGTACTTTTTGGATAGTCCCCAATCAGGGCAAGGGCCGGATGGAAAAGTATACGAATTACTCGGTACCCTTTGAAAAATTTGATCCTCCTCCTTTTTTCCCTTTCCCTTTCCCTCCTCCTCCTTCCCCTCCCCCCCTCCTTCCTCCTCCCTTCCTTCTTCATTCATTTCATTCATTCTTCTTCATTGCCCCCCCTTCCCCCTCCCTTTTTGCCCCCTTTTTCCCTCCCTTTCTACAACCCTCTCCTCCCCTCTCTCCCCTCCCTGCTCCTCACCCTTCCCTCCGTCTCCTCCCTCCCAACTCACCCCCTACCCAAATTATTAAAAACAACCAAAAAATGTCTTTGGGAAGCCCCCCCCTCCCTCCCCCCCTCTTCTCTTCTCTCCCCCTCCCCTCCCCCCCCCCCCTCTTCTCCCCCCCCCCCCTCTCCCTCATCCTTCCCTCTCCTCCCCCCCTTTTCTCTCTCTCTCTCTTCCCCCTTCTTCTTCCACACCCTTCTCTTCCCTTACTCCTCTCCCCTCTTCTCCCCTTCTCTTTCCCCCTCACCCCCTCCCTTCAACCCCCCCCCCCCTTTCTCTCCCTTCCCCCTCTCCTCCCCCCTCCTCTCTCTCTTCTCCCACTCTTTCCCCTCTCTCTTTTCTCCTCTCTCTCCTCTTCTTTTTCCCCCTCCTCTCTCTCCTCTCTCTCTTCTCCCTTCTCTCTCCTCTCTCTCCTGAGGCAGCGGCACAGTTGATCACAGACCCCCATTAGGGACGGGGGAGGGAATAATCCCTGTTGGGGGCTGACCCTCGGAAGCACTTGGGAAACATGCAGGGCGCCTTCCCCCACGATGTTGAGTGGCTGTTCCTTCGCCAACAGCTTGGATCGGGGGTCTAGAGGAAAACGCGCCTCCCTAAAAGGGAAAAAGTCTAAGTCAAAGGGTGCAGTCGTTCGACTCCCATTTGGGCCCAAAACTTCCCCCTCATCAATTAGGACCATGAGTGGTGGTTTGGGTGCTAGATTTTCGGATGAGACGATAAACTGAGGTCCCGTGTGTTACACAAAATTATTTAGAGCACGTGAAAGAACCCACGGCACAATGAGAGTTGTCCCTGGCAACATTCTGTAGAAAAAACGCCATCTAAAAAGAAAAACAGAAAGTTTGCGCAGAAAAAAAAAAAATGTGGCGACACGCTCATCCCAGGGAGAGCAGCCCGAATTCCACGCAGAAAAATCTGGCGTGACTAAAGGTATGATTTTTTCTTTAAAAAAAGAGTGCACCTCTGACCGTGCACTCTCTCTCTCTCTCTCTTATACAAGCTAGAAATCCAACTGTAAGAACCGTTTTGAATGAGAAATTTTGCGTGCGTATGGCTGTTTCGTAGAAGAGCCACAACTCGTTTAGGCAGCTATACTACCGACTCTTGGAAATTGTTATTTTATTTTGTATATATACATATATATATATAAATATATATATCTATATATATATATATATATAAATAAATATATATATTACTGTCCGAAATCAGATATCTTTTAAGTCTTTCTGGCGATATCACGAAGGGACTTGAGCCAAGAAGACATAACATTGACAAGAAGAAAAGGAAGATGACAGACACTAAGAGTGGGATGGAAAAGAGGGAAATCCTAGCACAGAAGTTCCAGAAGGAGATGATGCTCTTTATACTGACAGACCCCCGGCAACTCCACGGGGAAAGCTGTAAAGTTGACCATGACAGTTTAGAACTGGACAGAGGAGTAGCAAAGAGATGTAAGGGTGAAGTAACAATACGAAACCAAACACAGCAAACACCAACAAACACACAAACACCCACACACACACACACACACACACACACACACTCACACACATGTCACATACTACACACAACGCGCACTCGCACCACACACATAACATACACATACACACACACAACTCCGCAGTCCTTCGAGAGACTATAACACCGAACGCAAGCATGCATGCAGAGCAGCTTGCGCACATGCTAATACGGACAACCGTTAAATCCTGTTCCGCTTTTCGAAAGAGTGGGCCTTTGTGTGCCGAGTGGGAACAATGACAACATTTACGAAACCGCATACACACGGGGACTGGGGTAAAAAAAAATTGAGTGCTTAGTCCATTATCCCTCCGATTTAAAGAAGAAAGAAAGAAAAGAAAGAACACACTACACACACCCACACACCCGCACCCATACTCATACACAAACTCACACACACACACTACACACATACAGCACACCACACTCCATACCCTGCCACACACACACACCACACACACACCACACACAAACACACATCACACACACACACACACAACACACACACAACACACACACACACACACACACACACACACACACAAATAAAAACCCCAATTCATAGTCCAAATTTCGACTACATGCTGGTAGTTTCATGTCATCCACACCTTCAACAAACCAAAACTGGCTGACCTTTCCGACCAAACTAAGCAGTTGAGGTGTTGTAAAATAATAGGTCTGTGCGTTCATTCTCAGTGAAGCATCATCTACCAGCATAAGTAGACAACAGTATCATAAGCAACAATGAGTAAGGACAAGAAAACAGCTAGCAAAACACACACGCATCTTTCAACAGATATCAGTCGCAGCAAGAGGTTTTGTCTTTCTCCTGTTGGTGTTTTTTTGTTTTTAATTCATGTTTCGTTCCCAGAGGTTCACCAATGGTCAGGTTCTACGTATACAACCGGGGTTTTTTTCCACCATGAAAGTAGCCACATTCCAACTTTGGGGATCTTGATGTTTCTATTACCCACCAGACCCTAACACAAAATACGGCATCTTTAACGTGCATATTTGATCGATTGTATGTCTATAGGGGACAGGATAGCTCAGAGGTCAGAGCACTCGCTTTCCCCCAGCGAAGGTTAAGCAGCATTGGGCGTGGCTACTACTTGGATGGGTGACCGTTTGCGTGCCCTGTTTTCAGTACAGTCCCCCAGTTTACCCAGCTGTAAATGGGTACCTGCTTCTTTAGGGTCGGGGAAGGTAAAGCAGCGAGGGAGAGGAGATGGGCGCCGCCCTCAGTATGCTGGCCCTAGAGAAGTGAGGTCTCTGATGTCTCACTCCACCACGACCACATAGGTCATGGGACACCTTTACCTTATATTTTTTTATGTACATAAAGGGAATTAACGCACTAGCACGGCTGCACTTAAAGTTGACCTAGGAGATCGTAAAAATATCCCCGCCCTTAAATAACCAGAAGTCGCCGAGATTCAAACCTACGACTTCATGGACCTTTGAGATCTTAACCACTCGGCTATAGCTTCCGTCTAGCGAGGATTTAAAATCAGAGGCCTTTAACATCAAGCATCCAACACACAAAAAAAAAAAAAACTAAACGAAAAAAAACTAATAAAATTAAAAAATCTAACTAAAAAAGCTAAAAAAAAAAATATATACTAAAAAAACTACACTAAAAACTAAAAAAAAAAACTAAATACATAAACTAACAAAAAAAAAGGTCTAAATAAAAAAACTAAAAAAACTAAATAAATAAAAGAAAAATAAAAAACATCAAAAAAACAAGATAACAAAATAAAAAAATAAAAAAATCCAAACAAAAAAAAAAAAAACCTAATAAAAAAAAAAAAACATAATAAAAATAAAAAAAAAAATCAAAATACTAAAAAATACAACCCTAATACTAAACTAACTAAACAAACTAAAAAAAAAAAAACAATAAGACGAAAATAATAGGATAAAAAAACAAAAAAACAACACACTAAAATCATAAAAAACCCTCCCCCCCCCCTCCCCCCCCCACACACCCCCCCACTCCCCCACTCCGCTCCCCCACCCTCCCCT
>CM054163.1:7607211-7609711 GCA_028751875.1 Rapana venosa
AGAGCAGGGCGCAGCACAACAGAACAGATATTCAACCTCAGAATACTATGTGAGCGGTACCTTCAACATCAACAAGACCTTTACCACGTATTTATCGATTTTAAGAAGGCATTTGACAGGGTGTGGCATGTAGCTTTGTGGGCAACCATGATTTTGTACAGCATCAATACAAACCTGATCAGAGTCATCAAACAGCTGTACAGCGAGGCCACCAGTGCAGTGTACTACAACAACAACATTGGAGAAAGGTTTCGAACAACAGTTGGAGTAAGGCAGGGCTGTCTACTCTCACCCACTCTTTTCAATATCTTCCTTGAGAGAATCCATGGCTGATGCACTGGAAATCATGAAGGATCAGTCAGCATTGGTGGCAGAACGATCACAAACCTTGCTTCGCAGATGACATTGATAGAATAGCAGGATCAGAAAAGAGCTTGCCAGCCTAACAGAACATTTGAATAAGGCCTTCAAAAACATACGGCATGGAAATCAGTGCAGAGAAGACCAAACTGATGACTAATAACACCAACGGCATTAGCACTGATATCAGGGTTAATGACCAGAAGCTGGAAACAGTTCAAAGCTTCAAGTACCTGGGAGCCATTGTATCAGACCAGGGATCCAAGCCACAAGTAGTATGCAGGACTGCACAGACAATAACAGCTTTGTCAAAGCTAAACACCATCTGGAGAGATAAAAATATCTCACTTATCTCCAAGATCAGACTAATGCGCTCCCTTGTCATATACATATTTCTGCATGCCTGTGAATCATGGACCCTGACTGCAGATTTGGAGAGAAGAGTACAGGCGGTGGAGATGAGATGCTTTCGGAGACTCCTTGGCATCTCCTACAAATACCACATAATCAACGAAAGCGTGCATAACAGAATCCAGCAAACCATTGGACCCTATGAAAACCTTCTAACGATCGTGAAAAAGCGTAAACTTAAATGGTATTGGCATGTCACAAGATCCAAAGGACTTGCAAAGACAGTTTTACAAGGCACTGTCCAAGGAGGAAGAAGAAGAGGCAGACCAAGGAAGAACTGGGAGGATAACATCAGCGAATGGACAGGCCTAGAACTCAACAAAACCCTGAGAAAGGCAGAACAGAGAGAGGAATGGAGGAAACTGGTTGCTGAGTCTTTGAGGGTGCCCCCACGGTCTTCAGACTACGGGACAGATAGATAGATAGATAGAGACTGGATTAAAAAGTGCCATAAGAAGGCTTTTGGCGGAGAGAGAGAGAGGGGGGAGGGGGTCATTCTAGATCGATGGACAAGAAATATAGAAAGAGCGACGGCCGACTGTGGATTGGTTGAATCTAGGTATTCGTAAGCACAAGGTAGAGCGGAAGGAACGAGGAGTGTACAGGTAAAGACATCCACAGAGGTAGACGGGTGTTGTTTTGTGGAGACATTTGTAACAGAGGGTACTGATCTTATAGTTTACTCTCTGTGGCACAGGCAGCCAGTGGAGAGATTGCAAGAGAGGGGTAATGTGCTCAGATTTTTTCTTCCTGAGAACTAGTCGAGCTGCAGAGTTTTGTATACGTTGAAGGCAGTGGATAGATGATGCTAGCCAACCAGCCAAAAGAGAATTGCAATAGTCCAGACGTGAAAGAATGAGAGACGTAACCAGTTTTTTTGATAGTGAGATTGTGATCAAATATATGCCAAATGTGCAGAAGCACCAAAAACTACAATCACAGTTTCATGGCAATAAGTTTAATATGTTTTGACACAACTAAACATACACTTTTATAGTAATCTCTTGCAAGAAGACTTAATGAACATTTAACTCACAGTTGGGTTTAGTGGTTAAATTTGGAAGCAGGTGTATAATCTGTGTGTATCTTTGCCGTTTAGTATGTGTTCTTGTTTTTCTTGACTTTTCGTTTATAGAATTACTCCACTAGTGACAGGCTTGGCTCAAAAACTTGTATTGCATTATATTTTGTATTAGAAAATAAAAAGTGTGTGTGTGTGTGTGCGCGCGCGCGCGCGCGAGCGTGTGAGTGTGTGAGTGTGTGAGTGTCTGTTTGCTCTGTATTTATTATTCTTTTCTTTCAATGATAATCGAATAAGCACTCATGTGCTTTTTACATCCAGTCCCGATGTGTATGCAGTTTTGGTAAGTTTGGTCATCAGTTCCCACCGGCACACAATGCCTACACTTCCGAAAAGTGGAACATATTTTAATGTGTGCGCAAGATGTGTGTGTGTGTGTGTGTGTGTGTGTGTGCGTGCGCGCGTGTGTGCGTGTGTGTGGAGGGGGTGTGTGTGTTGGGGATAGGGGAACTATAGTGTAGAGCATTTGGACAGGCGCTAAACACATTATCCATTTTTCTATTGTTGTTATGATGGTGGTTATTATGCTGATGCTGATGCAGATGGTAATGAAGCAGTTGTTGCTGCTGCTGCTGTTGCTGCTACCAATGATGATGATGATGATGATGATGATGATGATGATGACTTTGTTGTTGATGATGATGATGA
>CM054163.1:7614711-7629711 GCA_028751875.1 Rapana venosa
CAGAGAGCACACGATCAACAACACCAACACTTTTTAATTATACTCATACAAATTGAATGTCATGATAATGAAAAAATAAGTGCAATACCCATACACTCACATAATAAAGAGGGGGGAAACCTCAATAAAGTAATAAAAAGAACATCTAAACATTGTAAGTAATAGAGACAAATTCTTTTTTTTCCAGGATAATGACTAAGTACTCATGTGCTTTTTACATCCAGTCCCCGCCCGTAGGGTCACATGTTAATAATGAACTCAGTACTCATACTTTCAAACAGTAGAAGCAAAAGGGAAAAACTTTAAAAAAAGAAAAAGAGAGAAAAAGGAAACAAACAACCCCAGACAAACAAGAAACAAAATAAACCCAGAACCCACCCCCCAAAAAAAACCCTCCCCCAACCAAACAAACAAACAGAAAAAACAAGAAACAACAAACAAACAAAATGAGGGGAAAAACCCCCCCCAAAAAGAACAACAACAAAAAAAAACCAACACCGTCCAACCCCTCCTCCAGACACACACACACATACACCAAAACAAAATACAAACAAACAGACAAAAAAAACCCCAAATCAATCAACAAAACAAAACAACTACAGCAATAACAACAGCAATAACAACAGAGAGAGGAGAGAGTGAGAGAGAGAGAGAGAGGAGAGAGAGAGAGAGAGAGAGAGAGAGAGAGAGAGAGAGAGAATGAGAGAGAGAGAGAGAAGAGAGAGAGAGAGAGAGAGAGAGAAGAGAGAGAGAGGAGAGTAAGCCAAACTTATAGATCATAAAATTGAACACCTTCATATTGCAGAATAGTACATTAGTTGTTACACGTAATAATAAGATATTGAAATAGGACATTTACTGGAGCTCAAGTACAGTCAACAAGCCCAAAATAATATTGAAAATAGAACGTATGAAAAAGCCCTTTATTAGAAGACACAACAACTATAGAAGGAGAAGAGAGAGAGAGAGAGAGAGGAGAGAGAGGAGAGAGAGAGAAGAAGAGAGAGAGGAGAGAGAGAGAGAACATTTCCCCCTCCACACACACACACACACACAGAAAGCAGGCAGACAAACGCATGTTATGCCCACCTTTTTATAACAGGCTTTTGCCAATGGAAGGGGAAAAACCCTCATTCAAAAGCCGTTATTAGTGCTATTACTCTCCCTTGGACCTAGGTATCACTATGAAAACCACAACAAAATTACACTAACAAAAATGTACAGCAATCATGATTAATTGCAAGGAATTGCGTTGAAGAAAGAAAAAAACTGAGAAGAAGTAGAATTGAGAAACAGATTTGTGAAGACAAAGAATTGCGAAGAAAAAGATATGCGAGGAATTGGGAAGAATTGCGACGACAAAGAAGAAGAATTGCGAAGAAGAAGACGAAAAGGAAGAAGAATTGCGAAGAAGAAGAATTGCAAGGAAGAAGAAGGAGATTTTCGAAGAATTGCGAAGAAGAAGAATTGCAAAGAAGAAGAAGACTTGCGAAGACTTGCGAAGAAGAAGAAGAAGAAGAAGAAGAAGAAGAAGAAAACAACTGCACCGGACCTCCATGCGTCTCCACTGTGTTTGTTTCTTTCTTTCTCTCCTTCATGAAAAACATTCTATCAGAAGACCATTGGGACGGAATAGTTCAGTGGTCAGAGCACTCGCTTTCCCCCAGTCAACATTAAGCAGCATGGAGCGTGGTTACCAGTTGGGTGGGTGACCGTGTGCGTGTCTTGACTTCAGTACAGTTCCCCCAGTTCACTCAGCTGTAAATGGGTCAGGGAAGGTAAAGCATCGAGGGAGAGGAGATTGACGCCGCCCTCAATATGCTGGCCTCTTGGAAAGTTGAGGTATCTGATGCCTCGCTCCCCTACGACCTTATAGGTTAAGGGACACCTTAAAACTCTCAGAGGACGGCTGTCTGCTATAGCGGATCGGTGTAAAGCCACGGTTTCGGACGACTCGCCGCTATAGCGGATTTGCTTTTTGCAGATTTTTCACATGGCCGCCGCATGATACTATGACTCGTGCAGCTCAACATAGCTTCGTTAGCCTGTCCAACGTCGAATGCAGTGCGTTGTCGGGTGATTCCGTGTGTTCCGAGCTCTTTGTTTGCAGTTGTAGAGAGTAGCCGACATGCCCAGTATGTTTGCATATGTGTCAGAAGCAAAATAGAAGGGATCAGATTAGGTCTCCATGACCGGCGTTTTACTAAAGTGAGAGCTTCAATTTTTATAAAATTATATGCACTAACCCAGTATGTTATACATAAGTTCAGAAAATTTCATTTTCTTACTATGTGTTTTGTATTTTTTATGATTTTTTTACTAACCATTACAAATGGGCCGTCTGTGGGGGAAAGCAAGGGAGAGAATTGGCCATCCCGAGTGTGTTAACTTTTTAAAGAAAAGCACATCACTGCTCCGGACACACCCTTGCCCTTCTCACCACACCCATCCCCTTCCCTCCTCCCCAACTCACAGACACCAGGTTTTCTTTACTCATGGACGTGGCAAAGCCCTTGGCCAAGGGAGAGTATTAGTTTTAAAACTGGTTTACTGTCAAAGTTGTTTCTCTTCCATCGCTGGAAGGCTCCATCATTGTCCCTTTTCTCTGGTAGTCTTCCTGCTTGTTTGTGTGCGCATCTATCTCTCTGTGTCTGTTTCTGTCTGTCTGCCTGCCTGCCTGACTGCCTGTCTGTCTGTCTGCCTGTCTCTCTGCCTGTCTCTGGACTGGTTGTAAAAAAGCACATGAGCGCTTATTCATTATCATCGAAATAAAAGCATTTGTCATTGTCATTGTCTATGTCTGCCTGTCTCTCTGTCTATCTGTATCTCTGTCTATGTCTGACTGTCTTTCTGCCTGTCTTTCTGTTTGTATGTCTCTCTCTCTCTCTCTCTCTCTCTCTCTCTCTCTCTCTCTCTCTCTCTCTCTCTCTCCTCTCTCTCTCGCTCTCTCTCTCTCTCTTTCTCTCTCTCTTTCTCTCTCTCTCGTCTCATTTGTCCTTAGCGATATATGCTTGATGAGCTGTACAGCTTTAAAGCAATGTTAGTGCTCAGTGCTTGTGTCACTACATGGAAATCAAGTAGACATTTCTTTTTTTCTTCTTCTAGAGCCCTGAGGTTCACCAACAATAAGGTGTTTGTATATACGATCGTTTTAGCCCACACTTTAAATCCTGTTCCACCTTTTGGAAGTGTAGGCCAGTTTGTACTGGTAAGAACAGATGGCATTTAGTAAAAAAGACAAAAAAAGACCTGCATGTTGACTATTGTCCTGTCTAGGCATCATCCCTGAAGTTGGAATATCTATACCTTCATGGTGGGCAAAAATCTGTCGAATACACAAAATCTCATCATGGGTAAAACTTCCCAGCTCTATCCGAAAAAAGAAAAAACAAAAGAAAAGAAATCCGTCTATCACCTCATTCTCTTCTAAGAAGACTCAAGCGAATCCTTAACCCCAAATAACTGACCCAGAAATGACCTCATAAGGACGTGAGGGACACAAAGCCAAAATAAACGACTTTTTGTAGAAGCAGGAGAGGCTACGCTCTTGCCAAAGGGAGAGTATTAGAAGGTTGAGCTAGGGATTTGACAAGAGTTATTTCCCCATCATCAGGTCAGAATGAATGTTACTCTGCTTTTATATTGTTTCAGTTGTTAAGGTTCCCAGCTTAATGCCCGGGTGACGGGATAGCTCAGTGGTCAGAGCACTCGCTTTCCCCCAGCTAATGTTAAGCAGCATTTAGCGTGGTTAGCACTTGGATGGATGACAGTTTGCGGGTCTTGACTTCAGGACAGTTCCCCCTATTCACCTAACTGTAAATGGGTACCTTCCTCTTTAGGGTCAGGGAAGGTAAAGCAGCGAGGGAGAGGAGATGGGCGCCGCCCTCAATGTGCTTGCCTCTAGAGAAGCAGAGGTTTCTGACGCCTCGCTCCCCTACGACCTTATAGGTTATGGGATGCCTTTACTTTTGAACGAAAACCACATCACTGCTCCAGACATACCCTCACCCTTCTCACCACACCCATTCCCTTCCCTCCTCTCCAACTCACAGACACCAGGTTTTCTTTACTCATGGACTTAGCAAAGCCCTTGGACAAGGGAGAGTATTAGTATTGAAAACTGGTTTACTGTCAGAGTTGTTTCTCTTCCATCGCTGGAAGCCTCTATCATTGTCCCTTTTCTCTGGTAGTCTTCCTGCTTGTTTGTGTGTGTGTCTATCTCTCTGTGTCTGTCTCTGTCTGTCTGTCTGTCTGCCTGTCTCTCTGCCTGTCTCTGGACTGGATGTAAAAAAGCACATGAGCGCTTATTCATTATCCTCAAAATAAAAGCATTTGTCATTGTCATTGTCTATGTCTGCCTGTCTCTCTGTCTATCTGTATCTCTGTCTATGTCTGACTGTCTTTCTGTCTGTCTTTCTGTTTGTATGTCTCTGTATCTCTCTTCTCTCTCTCTCTCTCTCTCTCTCTCTCTCTCTCTTTCTCTCTCTCTCGTCTCGTTTTATCGTTAGTGATACATGCTTGATGAGCTGTACAGCTTTAAAGCAATGTTAGTGCTAAGTGCTTGTGTTATTACATGGAAATTAAATAGACATTTCTTTTTTTCTTATTCTAGAGCCCTGAGGTTCACCAACAATAAGGTGTGTGTACATACAATCGTTTTAGCCCACACTTTAAATCATGTTCCACCTTTTGGAAGTGTAGGTCAGTTTGTACTGGTAAGAACAGATGGCATTTAGAAAAAAAGACAAAAAAAGACCTGCATGTTTACTATTGTCCTGTCTAGGCATCATCCCCGAAGTTGGAATGTGTATACCTTCATGGTGGGCAAAAATCTGTCGAATACACAAAATCTCATCATGGGTAAAACTTCCCAGCTCTATCCGAAAAAAGAAAAAAAAAGAAAAGAAATCCGTCTATCACCTCATTCTCTTCTAAGAAGACTCAAGAGAATCCGTTAACCCCAAATAACTGACCCAGACATGACCTCATAAGGACGTGAGGGACACAAAGCCAAAATAAACGACTTTTTATAGAAGCAGGAGACACTACGCTCTTGCCAAAGGGAGAGTATTAGAAGGTTGAGCTAGGGTTTTGACAAGAGTTATTTCCCCTTCATCAGGTCTGAATAAATGTTACTCTGCTTCTATATTGTTTCAGATGTTACTGTTCCCAGCCTAATGCTCGGGTGACGGCATAGCTTAGTAGTCAGAGCACTCGCTTTCCCCCAGCTAATGTTAAGCAGCACTTAACGTGGTTAGCACATGGGTGGGTGACAGTTTGCATGTTCTTGACTTCAGTACAGTTCCCCCAGTTCATCTAGCTGTAAATGGGTACCTGCCTCTTTAGGGTCAGGGAAGGTAAAGCAGCAGAGAAGAGGAGATGGGCGCTGCCCTCAATGTGCTGGCCTCTAGAGAAGCTGAGGTTTCTGACGCCTCGCTCCCCTACGACCTTACAGGTTATGGGACGCCTTTACTTTTGAAAGAAAACCACACCACCGCTCCAGACATACCCTCACCCTTCTCACCACACCCATCCCCTTCCCTCCTATGTAACTCACAGACACCAGGTTTTCTTTACTCATGGACTTGACAAAGCCCTTTGCCAAGGGAGAGTATTAGTTTTGAAAGCTGGTTTACTGTCAGAGTTGTTTCTCTTCCATCGCTGGAAGGCTCTATCATTGTCCCTTTCCTCTGGTAGTCTTCTTGCTTGTTTGTGTGCGTGTCTATCTCTCTGTGTCTGTCTCTGTCTGTCTGTCTGCCTGTCTCTCTGCCTGTCTCTGGACTGGATGTAAAATAGCACATGAGCGCTTATTCATTATCCTCGAAATAAAAGCATTTGTCATTGTCATTGTCTATGTCTGCCTGTCTCTCTGTCTATCTGTATCTCTGTCTATGTCTGACTGTCTTTCTGTCTGTCTTTCCGTCTGTATCTCTTTCTCTCTCTGTATATATATATATCTCTCTCTCTCTGTCGTCTGGTTTTGTCCTTAGCGATACATGCTTGATGAGCTGTACAGCTTTAAAGCAATGTTAGTGCTAAGTGCTTGTGTTATTACATGGAAATTAAATAGACGTTTCTTTTTTTCTTCTTCTAGATCCCTGAGGTTCACCAACAATAAGTGTATATACAATCGTTTTAGCCCACACTTTAAATCATGTTCCACCTTTTGGAAAGTGTAGGTCAGTTTGTACTGGTAAGAACAGATGGCATTTAGAAAAAAAGACAAAAAAGACCTGCATGTTTACTATTGTCCTGTCTAGGCATCATCCCCGAAGTTGGAATGTGTATACCTTCATGGTGGGCAAAAATCTGTCGAATACACAAAATCTCATCATGGGTAAAACCTCCCAGCTCTATCCGAAAAAAGAAAAAAAAAGAAATGCATCCATCACCTCATTCTCTTCTAAGAAGACTCAAGAGAATCCGTTAACCCCAAATAACTGACCCAGACATGACCTCATAAGGACGTGAAGGACACAAAGCCATATTAAACGACTTTTTGTAGAAGCTGGAGAGACTACGCTCTTGCCAAAGGGAGAGTATTAGAAGGTTGAGCTAGGGTTTTGATAAGAGTTATTTCCCCTCCATCAGATCTGAATGAATATTCCACTGCTTCTATAATTATTGCTCAATTGTTATGTTCCGGAGCCTAGTGCTCGGGTGATGGGATAGCTCAGTGGTCTGAACACTCGCTTTCCCCAACCAAGTTAAGCAGCGTAGAGCGTGGTTACCAGTTGGATGGGTGACCGTTTGCGCGCCTTGGCTTTTCTTTCTTTCTTTGTATTTATTTTATTCTTTTATATCGCGGATAATGGAATAAGCACATATGTGCTTTTTACATCCAGTCCCCGTGTGTTCAGTACAGTCCCCCAGCTCACCCAGCTGTAAATGGGTACCCGCCTCTTTAGGATCAGGAAAGGTAAAGCAGCGAGGGAGAGGAGATGGGCCCGCCCTCAATATACTGGCCCCAAGAGAAGCTGGAATATGCATTCTTTCTAACTCATCACACCAGGGAATCGCTTTGAGAGTATAAGATCATACGCTGGGTGAGAACTTGGCGTGTATGGCTGTTTTCTTAGCTCCTTGGCAAGACAGCCATACTCTGACTTCAGAGGATTCTATCTTTCTTTGTTTTTCTTTGAAAGGAGAAGACACGCTATTATGCTGAGAGCTGGTCAAGGCTGAAGACAACTTCGCCATGCAACTGTCAAGCATAACAACGTGTAGGTTACGTATAACGACAATGCCACATTCTTTTATTTCGAGGATAATGAATAAGCACCCATGTTCTTTTTTACATCCAGTCGCCGCCCTGAGGGATATATATGATAATGAAATAAAATAAAGCCCATGCCAATACACTCACAGAGTATACGGGAAAAATATTAACACAAAAGCCCCCACAAAAATCACAGCAAAGAGAAAGAAAAAAGCAACAACAAGTAAGAAAGAAAGGAAATCAGAAAACATAGAATTAACCGAAAAAATAGCAACGAAACCAAGAGCAAAACAAAAGCGGCAGCAACAACATGGGGAGAAGGGACAACCGAATAACCCCCTCCAAAAAAACCCAAACACAAAACCAAAACAATCAAACAAAGCAAAACCTCCATAATATAAAGGATAACAAACCACGTAAATAGTATCAATTTGGCTAACAGAAAGAAACGTCAACAAATTCATTGTGCTTTTAAGGGAAGCAACATCAATAGTAAACTACACAAAACAAATATTGTATAAGCAGAACTAGCGAGGACACAAGAAGACTTTTCTTGTTGACATATCAATTAAACAACTTCGTTTAATACAATTTCATTGTATCTCTGTCTCTGTCTGTCTCTGTCTGTCTCTTTGTCTGTCAGTCTCTCTGTCTGTCAGTCTCTCTCTCTCTCTCTCTCTCTCTCTCTGTCTCCTCTCTCTCTCTCTCTCTCTCTCTCTCTCTCTCTCTCGCTCAAGTTAAACCTTTAGCAGATGGAGTTGATTGTATGTGGATACCTTGCACACTGAGACACGTACCTGATACACTTAAAGGAGAGACAGACACAGAAAGAAAGACAGACAGAAAGAAAGAGGAAGGAAGAAAGGAAGGAAGAAAGGAAGAAAGAAAAAAAGGAAATCAAGGAAGAAAGGAAGAAAGAAAGAAAGAAAGGAAGGAAGGAAGGAAGGAAGGAAGAAAGAAAGAAAGAAAGGAAGAAGGAAAGAACGGAAGGAAGAAAGAAAGACAGGAGGAAATAAAGAAAGAAAAAAGAAACAAAGGAAGGAAGGAAGGAAGAAAGAAAGAAATAAAGAAAGGAAGAAACAAAGGAAGGAAAAAAACCTTAACACAAAATAAAGAAGGCGACAAAAAAAAACCTCAACAAGGACAGAAAGAAAATAAAGCAGAAAAAAGAAAGAAGTGAAAAAATGAAAGAAAAAACCCGAAACAGAAATAAGCCAAAAGTATTTTTTTTTAAAAAGAAGAGAAAGAAAAATGACAGAGAAGGAGAAGAATGAAATATAAAGTAAGATAAAAAAGAAAGAAAATGAAAAGAGATAAAGTAAACCTAAAGAAAGCGGGTAATAGTTACAGAGAGAGAGAAAGAAAGAAAGAGAGAGAGAGAGAGAGAGAGAGAGAGAGAGAGAGAGAGAGAGAGAGAGAGAGAGAGAGAGAGACAACAACAACAACAACAACAACAAGAGACAAACAGACAGACAGACAGACAGACAGACAGATACAGAGACAGGCATAATCAGAGACAAAATGATGAAAAATAGACAGAAAGTAAGCGGAAAACAAAGTCAGGCAGGAACACACACGGAGAGAAAAACGCAGACACAGACACAGACACATGGAGTGTGTTCTCATTTTGACAGCAGCTATCAGATCCAAGGGGAGAAACCCTCATTCAAAACCCATTACCAATAACGATTATGTCCCCTGGGCAGGAAATAGCAATGTCAGGGAAGCTATTTATTTCATTTCAGCATTGTGTCATCCTCCAACACTGTGTTGATACGTTTTTAAGCACATTTCCGTTCTTTCTTTCTTTCTTTCTTTCTGTCTGTCTGCCTTTCTTTTCTTTTCTTTCTTCTTTTCTTTTCCTTCTTTTCTTCTTTTCTTTTTTTTTTCTTTCTTTTCTTCTTTTCTTTCTTTGTTTCTTTTCTTTCTTTCTTTCTTTCTGTCTGTATTTCTTTTCTTTTCTTTCTTTTTTTCTTTTCTTTCTTTTCTTCTTTTCTTTCCTTTCTTTCTTTCTTTCTCTCTTACTTACTTAACTACTTACTTACTTTGTTTCTTTCTTTCTTTTTTCCTTTCTTTCTTGCTTTCTTTCATTCATTCTGTTCTTGCATTCTTTTCTCCGTTATTTTTCTTTCTATTTCATTCTTTCTTTTTTGCGTTTTCTTGTTGTTTGTACTGTCTTCCTTCTTTGCAGTCTTTCTTTGTTTTGTTCAGTCTCGATATCTTTATCCAAATAAGAGAGTTGTTGGTTTTTCCCCCACAACAATGCTCACAAACAAGAACACAAAAGGCAAAGAAGAAAGAGGGAGAAAAAACATTGCGATTAAGAGGAAGAAGGAGAACTCAAAGGAAAAGAAGAATTGCAAAAATAAGGAAGACGAAATGGAAAGGAGAAGAATTGCAGAGAAGAATTTTGAAGAGGAAACATTGCGAAGATATGCAAAAAAGAATTGCGAAGAATTGTAAGGAAGAAGAGCAAAAACGAAAAGAGGCAGATGGATTGTGAAGAAGAAGAATGCAAAGAAGAATGCAAAGAAGAAGAATGCAAAGAAGAAGAAGAAGAAGAATGCAAAGAAGAAGAAGAAGAAAAAGAAGAAGAAGAAGAATTGCGAAGAAGAAGAAGAATTGCGAAGAAGAAGAAGAAGAAGAAGAAGAAGAAGAATGCAAAGAAGAAGAAGAAGAATGCAAAGAAGAATGCAAAGAAGAAGAAGAATTGCGAAGAAGAAGAATTGCGAAGAAGAAGAAGAATTGCGAAGAAGAAGAAGAAGAAGAAGAAGAAGAAGAAGAAGAAGAAGAAGAAGAAGAAGAAGAAAAGAAGAAGAATTGCGAAGAAGAAGAATTGCGAAGAAGAATTGCGAAGAAGAAGAATTGCGAAGAAGAAGAATTGCGAAGAAGAAGAATTGCGAAGAAGAAGAAGAAGAAGAAGAAGAAGAAGAAGAAGAAGAAGAAGAAAAAGAAGAAGAAGAAGAAGAAGAAGAAGAATTATGAAGAAGAATATGAAGAAGAAATGCGAAGAAGACTTGCGGAGAATTGCAAAGAATTGCAAATGATTGCAAACAGAAGAATTGCGAAGAAGAAGAAGAAGAATTGCGAAGAAGAAGAAGAATTGCGAAGAAGAAGAAGAAGAAGAAGAAGAAGAATTGCGAAGAAGAAGAAGAATTGCGAAGAAGAAGAATTGCGAAGAAGAAGAATTGCGAAGAAGAATTGCGAAGAAGAAGAATTGCGAAGAAGAAGAATTGCGAAGAAGAAGAAGAAGAAGAAGAAGAAGAAGAAGAAGAAGAAAAAGAAGAAGAAGAAGAAGAAGAAGAAGAATTATGAAGAAGAATATGAAGAAGAAAATGCGAAGAAGACTTGCGGAGAATTGCAAAGAATTGCAAATGATTGCAAACAGAAGAATTGCGAAGAAGAAGAAGAAGAATTGCGAAGAAGAAGAAGAATTGCGAAGAAGAAGAAGAAGAAGAAGAAGAAGAAGAAGAATTGCGAAGAAGAAGAAGAATTGCGAAGAAGAAGAAGATGAATAAGAAGAAGAAGAAGAAGAAGAAGAAGAAGAAGAATTGCGAAGAAGAAGAAAAAGAAGAATTGCGAAGAAGAAGAAGAAGATTTTATGATCTCACCATCAACAAGTCAACGATGTAGATCACTGTAGAGACCATTCTATAATTGAATTCCAGCCCTCCACCTTTCGACCCTCCACTCCCCCTCCCCTCTGCAAATCTTAATCAGTCATATCCTTCCCCTCTTCACTGTCTGGGTGCTCCATTGTCACCATGGCAAATCGATTTTGATTGGATGAGACCAGCAGCACGTGACCTGTCATAAACATGGTTGACAGCTGTTCATGATATGTTTCCGGGTACGTCTATATTGCTGAATGGATGGCCAATTTTGCTGTAATGTTGTGCAGATCTGAGGGTGGGTCATAGTTTCAAATGTCAGGGAGTGAAAAACCACGAGTTTCGAGTTCAAATCTATCGTGAAATGGTTGCAATTGTCAAGTGGGTTGTGGTGACACTGTTCTCTCTCTCTCTCTCTCTCTCTCTCTCTCTCTCTCTCACACACACACACACCTCCTTTACCTAAGTATGTGTGTGTAGGCGTGTGCGCATGCGCGCAGGTGTGTACGAGTATGTGTGTACGTGTGTATGTATATGTGTGTAGTTTGTATTTTCCAATGTATTATTTTATCGATTTTCCTCATTTTACTGGTTCAAGTTATTGGTAAAAGTTGCAATAATATAGTGTTCCATTATTATTGTTATTATTAAGAAATGTGTTCTTAGATAGATGGCTTGATGAAAAAACGCAAATGCATTGCTTATTCAATGTACGATCTGGAAATAAAAATTTGTTTTGACTTGACTTGACTTGACCTCCTTCTTGTCTGTTTTCTGTCTTCTTGGTTCATTTTTCTGCCTTTTCCCAGAAAGACTTAAAAGATGACGCTTCTGTTTTATGTCGAAGCCAGATGCGCTAGGCCTGACTTGTCAGGCGGTTTACGGCAGTGTGATGCATTGTTGCTTGTATAACAGACAACCATAGTTGCTGTTTGAGCGCTCCAGCAAATCAAGAGTACAATGGGCAATGCTCTGACCATCAGGCCATTGCGTCACCCATTTGTGAACGAGTGGATCTCAAGTAGCCATTAGATGGGCACCACTCTCAGCCACTCATTCACGTTCGACTTCAATGACTTAGTCATTGAGCAAAATATAACTTCAACTTGTGTCACTCCCTCACCAGCACCCCTGTATCTTTTAGAAATTGTATTTTGTGTTGTTTGGTCAGTATTAACACAGGCCAAAAGCTGTGTCAGTTATGGATGGCAGCTAATTGCCAAGGCCTCCACTAAAATGTTGTGTTGAGATTGCCTTCAGAGATGACAAGCTCTTAACATAGCAGCCTGAACTCTCCTTTACAGGAGAAAAAAATCCTCGTAAGTCGGAGTATGGATGCCTGTGTAGAGAGGTAATTGAAAAGAGTCATACACGCAAACTTCTCATCCAGTGTACTTGCTATCTCACAGTGATTCATTCCCAGGTGGGGTGAGTGAGTCAGAGTGCATGTTCTGGGTGACCCCCAGGGTGTAAAGCAGGGGACTTCACAACAACAACACAACAACAATAGCATTTGGTCAGCATTTATATAATCGCTTCTTTCTTTAAATGGTTTTGTTTCGTGAAGATGTTGTTTGTTTGCTTTTTTGTTTGTTTGCTTGTTTGCGTATTATTTCGTTGTTGTTCTTTTTTCCCTTTTTGGAGAAACTTAGGAATAATGTAAATGTTCTTGTGGTGTCCTTGTTGTTGTGGTTGTGGTTGGTGTTGTTGTTGTTGTTGTTGTTGTTCTTCTTCTTCTTCTTCTTTTTCTTCTTCTTCTTCTTTTCTTCTTCTTCTTCTTCTTCTTCTTCTTCTTCTTCTTCTTCTTCTCCTCCTCCTCCTAATCCTTGTTAATTGTTGGTATTTCTGCTGTTGCTTTTACTTTTTTTTTTGCGAGAGCAAACACACACAGACATGGACATAGACATAGACAAAGACACACACACACAAACACAGACACACACACAGACATAGAAACACACACACAAGCACAGACACACAGTCAGACACAAACACACACAGACACAGACACGCATATACACACAGAGATACACATCCCACACACGCACACACACACACACACATGCATACACATACCCTTCAGAAAAAAAGCAGCCGCTGCATAATCCCACACACACCCCACACACACAAGCAAAAACACACTCACACACACACACTCAAATAAACAAGCACACACACACACACACGCGCACGCGCGCGCGCGCACGCACGCACACACACACACACACACACACACAAACACACGCACACACAGAAGAAAATCGAACAACCACTGCAGGACCATGTCTAAACTCAGGAACGTGCGCATGCGCACGCACAGTACAGGCACACACGCGAACGCACACACTTTCAGACACGTGCGAACAAACATGCAGAATACACAAAACGGGAGAAATGGTTTGGTGAGAAATCGTCATCTGTGTCAGACTCCAAGAGTTTTTGAATTGTTAATAACTCCACCCTCTCTCTGTCTCCCTCTCTGTCTCTCTGTCTCTGTCTCTCTCCGTCCCTCTCTCTCTCTCTCTGTTTTTTGCGTTTACTTGGTCTTGTTTATTCATTTGTTTTGTTTATTTTTGTGGCATTTCATTGGTCTCTAGATTTATCAATATTTGAATGGGTATTTGAATGATTCATTTCATTGTATCCCACAGTAACTTGTTTATCACTTTATTGATTTTGTGTTTGTTTCATTCTTTTCCCCATGAGCACCTGGTGTAAAGAAGCATGTGGCTTATTTATTTATTCAGGAACGGGATAGCTCAGTGGTCGGAGCACTCGCTTTCCCCCAGCCAAGTTAAGCAGCGTCGAGCGTTGTTACCAGTTGGATGGGTGACCGTTTGCGTGCCTTGGCTTCAGTACAGTTCACCCAGCTGTAAATGGGTACCTGCCCTCTTTAGTGTCAGGGAAGGTAAAGCAGCGAGGGAGAGGAGATGGGCGCCGCCCTCAATATGCTGGCCCTAGAGAAGTGAGGTCTCTGACGCCTCGCTCCCCTACGACCTTACAGGTTATGGGACTCCTTTACCTCCTAGAATATTCGAGTTCGAGTTCGAAATCGAGTTCGAGTTCTCTCTCTCTCTCTGTCTCTCTGTCTCTCTCTCTGTCTCTCTGTTTCTCTTTCTCTCTGTCTCTGTCTCTCTCTCTCTCTCTCTCTCTCTCTCTCTCTCTCTCTGTACATATGTCAGATATGCATAATTTCCAAGCTACAGTTGAGTGTGTGTGGATACCTTGCACTCTGTGGCACGTGCTTCATAAGGAAAACTTGAAAGAAAAGAAAGAAAGAATGAAAGAAAGAAACGAAGAAAAAAAGAAAGAAAGGAAAGAAGAAAGAAGGGAAGGAGCCGAAAGAAAAGAAAATGCGAAAGAGGAAGAAAAGTATGCGGAAATAAGAAAGAAGTGAATGAAAAAAGAAATAAAGCAAAACGAAAAAAAAACCCACATTGAAAAGGAAAATGATAAATCAGAAAGGAAGAAAGGAAGAAAAAAAAGATAAAGAAAGAAAGAAAGTAGAAAGAAAACGTACAAAAAGAATAAGTGAATTTAGAAGTAAAGGAGTAATGTGATGATGATGATGATGATGGTGGTGGTGGTAATGAAGGTCATGATGAGAGAGAGAGAGAGAGAGAGAGAGAGAGAGAGAGAGAGAGAGAGAGAGAGAGAGAGAGAGAGAGAAGAGAGAGTGAGAAAACAGATACAGAGACAGAGAGACGGAGAGAGACAGAGAGACAGAGCAAGAGAGAGAGAGAGAGAGAGAGAGAGAGAGAGAGAGAGAGAGAGAGAGAGAGAGAGAGAGAGAGAGAGAGAGAGAGAGAGAGAGAGGAGAGAGGGGAGAGAGAGAGAGAGCTAAAAGAGTCAAAAGAACTTCCTCTGAACATGTTGCTTAGAGCCACTGATCCTATCCACAGATACAATTTATCTAAATATGTTTCATGCAAGCAATAGGCGGAAGAAAATACTTTAAGTCTACAAGGTAACCAATCCTATGATGTACGTCTGGTAAACCATTTAAACATGTTCACCCTTGTTTATATCGCTATTATTAAGAAGTTGTGGCATAACATGATTATGTTTTTCTGCATCTCCCCTTTTTATACTAATGTCTCTGACTCTGATGATTTCAGTAAATGTGAAATGTAAACTGTGAGTTGACAACTGTCCTTAAAATATGAACTG
>CM054163.1:7634711-7654711 GCA_028751875.1 Rapana venosa
TATCGTTGTTTATTTTCCATTTTCCTATTTCATTTTAGCCTGTGGAAAAAAAATCATCGCAAGTGGCCCTGGCCTCACGTAGAGTGTGTAGACAATTTCCCTGATGGATCTTACAGTAGAGATTTCAGGGAGTTGTGGGGTGATTTTGTTTAATATTCAACTTTATATTATTTGGACATATTTCACTTTACTGTTCATTATCTTACTCCTTTATGCTTTCTTCTTCTTCTTCTTCTTCTTCTTTTCTTTCTTCTTCTTCTTCTTCTTCTTCTTCTCTCCTCCTCTCTTCTTCTTCTTCTTCTTCTCTCTCTCTCTCTCTCTCTTCTCTTTTTATGTTGATGTAACCTGGAATGCTCTCTTTTCTCTGTATCTCTCTCTCTCTTCTCTTGCTTCTTGCTGTCTCCCATCTATTTTTTTTTTATCCATATTACCTAATTATAATCAGTGTATCTGTTTTCATGTTAATGTTTGCTTTATTTGAGAATTATATGTTTATCAGCATATCTCTTTTCTTAAAAAAACCTATGTATCTTTTTAAATTAATGTTCAAGTCAGTTAGGGATTATGCAAAGTATTTTTTTTCTTTTCAAATCATGTTGTCGTTGTTGTAGTAAGATTTATACCTGTGTTGTTGATAGTCCCTAATCAGGGCAAGGGCCGGATGAAAAAAATTATGCGCATGTTTATTCTGTTACCCTTGAAAAAAAAAGATTTATTCATTCATTCATTCTCTCTCTCTCTCCCCCCCTCTCTCTCTCTTTCCCTCTCTCTTTCTCTCGCACACACATACACACAAACACACACACGCTTTATCATTTTTCATCCTGTTTTTGTTCATTATTTTTACTCTTTATATATTTTTTTCTTTTATGTAATTTGTTTAATTTTTGCTACTGTTTGAACCTTGCACTACATCATTTTCTGATGTATTTTCTGTAGCACTGTGTTCTGTTGTCTTGTGTCTCTCTGTGGTTAATTGTTTCTTTCTTTCCTTGTTCAGGTCAGTGTGTTTGGTGATTGGGGGTCTGATGTCTGTTAGAAGGCCTCGCTTTCTTTGTTGCTGCCTTCATTCTTTGTTTTAAGGTTTCTTTTTATCTGTAGGTTTTCTTCTCTTTTGATATACTTTCTTCTGTCTGTCTTTTTCTGTGTTTCATTTGTTTGTTTTTTCTTTCTTTCTACATTTAATTTTTTCTTTCTGTTCTTACTTTCTTTCTTTTATTCTCTCTCTTTCTTTTTTCTGGCTTTCTTTCTGTCTTTCTAACTTTGGTTTTTCGCTCATTTTTTGATTTGATTTCTTTTGTTCTTTTCTTTTCTTTTCTGTCGTTCCTTTTGCTTTCTTTTGTCCTTTCTTTCTGTCTTTTCTTTTCCTTTTGTTTTTCTGTCTTTTACTGGTTTTTTGGCCTATGTTTCTTTGTATTGTAATTCCCTTTGTGTGTGTGTGTTGTTGTTGTTGTCTTCAATTTAACGTCTGTTCACTCTTAGTGATATTAGACAAAGGATGTGGAAAATGTAGTGGATGTAGTGGAGAGGGGAATGTACAGAGAAAAGACTGATTAGGTAACATGTGTGTTGGTATTTTCATGCAATTAAAGGGGTGGGGGGAATCTTAAACATGAGTAAACATTTAAATTCAACAAATTTTTAACATGAAACATCTATAAAATAACTACAACAAATACTCCAATGGCTGTGCAATAGACATTTAACAATGCAAAGGCTAATTTCGGATTTTTAAAAACAGTTTCCACAGACTGCTCACAAAATGTGGGTAAAAAAGGTTTTACAATTGAACACTCAAATATGATGTGAGTGTTGGAAATATGTTCCCACAGAGGCACCTCACATTTTACAAAATTTTGTTATAAATGCATTTAATTTTAATCTAAAATATAGTGCATTAACTCTTCTTGTGGTTGCAATACTTAAATGTGTTTGAGAAGGAGTCATGTAACATGAAATAAGGCCATTAGTCAGGCAATTCTTTAAAGATCGTTCCTTGAATTGATCTGATTCTCTCCACTTACTCCACGACGTCTGTTCTAATAAACTGTATCCCTCCTGTAGAGATAATGGGAATGCATTCTATTGATTCAAAATGATGTCTTCCCCCCTTTTTGCAGCTCTGTCACCCACTCTTTGAAAAAACTCCAACGTGCGAAGGTACCCAACAAAAGGAGACGGGAATACTTCTTAAACTTAAAAGGTGTATGAATATTTAATTTCAAAAATGATTCTGGATACTTTCCTGGAATTTGGGATTTGATAGCATACATACCGACTTAGAATCTACACAAAGTAAGATAGGAATGATGGGAAATGCAAAATCAAGAATATATTTAAGAGCCAATAAAAAAATGCAATAATTTCAGCTGTAAATATTGAATGGTTTACCAAGAAGTATGATTTCTCTGTTTTTAGAGCTGGTATGACGAATGCTGAACCAGCTTCATTATTTTCTAAGACTGACCCATCTGTATATACTTTTAAAGTTGTCAGTATACTTATTTCAATATGTGATTGGATTATCTGAAACCCCATGATATTTTGGTTTCGTTCTTTTTTTCATTAGTACATTCTATATCAAAATATGTTTTATTTTTTTCCCACGAAGGCATGGCAAAGCTTCTTTTTTTGCATTTCTAATTCAAAAATGATTAAGTCCTGACTTTTGAAAAAGGCTGATACATAAGTACCAATAGGCGTTAAAAAACGAAATATGTCTAGCCCTTTTAGGATAATTTTTTTTTGCTTCGACTGTTATTTCACTAGAAACAAAGTTTTCATTTGTTTGCTGCGTAAAACATATTTGGCACATGAAATTGTCGGTATTCGGCTAGGGAAGTTCCCCAATTTCGTATAAGTTCCTAGGGTGGAGGTGTGGAATGGTACACCCAATGCAAGTTTATATGCTTTACAGTCTACACTTTGGAGTTTTTCAGTAAAAAAATTGGGAGCACTAAAAAAGACTTCTTGTCCATAAGACAGTTTGGGACCGTATAATTTGACGTAGCTAAGCATTTCAGAGTGACTATATCTTGTCCCAAGACTGTCTGGGACCATTTTAAGAAAATTAATACATTTTCTACTTTTGTTAAAATGATCCAATATGAGCATTCCAAGTCAATTTTGATGTTAATATGCCTAAAAATTGAAAATATTGTGTACTGAATTAGCTCCCCTCCAACTAAACTGCGGTAGTGTACTGGATCACTGCATTGTTAAAAAGCATAATGTGCGTTTTTTCTGTTTGAAAATGTCAACCATTCAAAAATATATTTATATAAATTTATCTAACTCTTTTTGATAGATTTTTCTGTATAATGAATCATCCTCTTTGTTGTATTTGCGCTTCATAGTGACATTCACCCCACATACATATATCATCAGCATATGTACTAGGACGATATTTTTAGACATTTTTGTGGAGAATCGTATAACATATATTAAACAGAAAAGGGCTAAAAACAGAACCCTGTGGTAAACCATATGGATGACCTAGAGTGTGAATATGTATTCCCTACTCTCATTTGTAACTTCTTTACATAAAAAAGCTTTTGATATAATAATAAACATGCCCAGAAAACCAGTAGTCTTCAATTTATGCAGTAATTTAGCATGCCAGACTTGATCGTGGGCTTTTCTGACATCAAAAAATGTTGCAAGTAAGTTTTTTCTTCTTGCAAACTGTGTTTGATTTGTGTTGTTAGTTTAACTAGGTTTCAATGCAGATTTGCCTTTTGAAAGCCTGCTTGATTGTTTGGAACTCCCTTATTTTTCTGACAATAATACACAATCCTTCTAGAATGATTCGCTCATTAGCTTACCTGTGTTAGAAGTCAGCGCTATGTCTTAAACTATTTTGTCATTTTTTGGCTTTCTTGCTTAAAATGGAACAATGATGGACTGCTTCCAGTTACTGGCATAACACTTTCAGTCCAACACTTTTGGAAAAGTTTATGTAATAGAAAAATGAATATTTTTTGGTAAATGTTTAAGCATATCATTGGGATAGGCATCTAACCCAACAGAAGTTTTTTATTAGGAAAAATGTAATACATCTTTACTTCTTTGATTGTTATTGGGCATTGATATTCGGTGTTATTAGAAAGGGGGTCTTCATATTCTTTTTTTTCTCTTCAGATTTCTGTACTTACTGCTTAAGTGAGAGACCTTTCAATACGCATGGATACTGAGAAAATATCTGCAAAACCTCAGCCTTTTCTGCATTGGATGAAATTCGTTGTTTTTTAGCTTAATCGGACAAGTGGTAAAGTCCACCTTTTCTCATTCATGAAATTTTTTCCACACTATTTTAGATCTGTATACTTGATATGTCACTGGAACAAAATGACGACCAATTTTGGGTCGTTTTGCCTGACTATGCCCATTTGCTATAATTTTTGCCTGTTTCTGTTTTTCGTGGTTTTCTGATGTCTTGTTTTTTACATACATTTTAAACATTAAATGTTTGTGGTCACTGCTTTCGCAGCAGGTGTCCACCAAACATTCCCTGAACACTTTTTTATTTAAGTGATTAATGAGGGGAATTGATGGGTGCCAGCTTTGAATAAGGCATTTGTAAAAGTGAATAAAATTGGTCAATATTATCAGAATCTAAATTTTTATTGTGGGCAGCAAGGATACTTTTAAAACTTCTCCCAATCGCCTCTTTATATTAAATTTTGGAATTATGTCTTTTAAATTCACAGAGATTGGCATTTCATTAAATGTATTAAAAATGGGTAGATGATCATCCCCAATGTATCTTCACTGTTACCCATGTACTTTCTGGAGCAAAGCAAGATATCAAAACAAATCTAATCTGATGCTCTGTGAGTACAATGTCAGGTATTCTCGTATACTACCATCATTTAGTAGGCACAGGCAAGATCTATTATTTTTCTAAAAACAAATTGAGGAAATGGATATATTTCCTTATCCCAAAAAGCGCGTGGGCAATAAAAATCTCCTCACAGCCACTTCTGATTATCTTGTATGAAGCAGCCACTCAGTATAAAATCTTTACTCCTCGGTAAATAAACCGATACGATATTCATGACTAAATCATTTTTAAACTTACACTTGCAGCACATAATAGAATCGGGAAATGTTTACATTGTGAACCAACAACATTATAATCTACTCCTCTGTATATAATATTGCTGTGTTGATTTTATCAACACTTTCCCAATGTCATGTACAGGTTTGGAATAACATACCCTGAAGTTTAGTATTTTACATTTCTTTACATTCAGGGACTGTAACATAAGAACTTATACCTGTTATTTGAAAGATGTTGAATAAATATGCAGATTAGTGAAATTAAATCTAGCATTCCACTGCATATCTAAGCATTTTGTGAATTTTCAGAGGAAATATCATTTAAAAAAAACAAAAAATGCTATGAAACCCTAAATAGAGTAAAATATGAATGAACTGGATTGAAATTAAAAAGAGTGCAATTAACAAATAAACAAGGTAAACTATTCTTTAAATCACAACACAAAGAGGAAACAGATAAAAAAAAAATAAATAAATAACTAAAACAAGCAAAAAAACATTCCAAATCGGTTTAACAGCCTTTCTGTGAGCGGAGATTACAGTGTCTGTTTTCTGTACGCAGCTGGTGCAAAGCATTGACATACAAATGTCACCATTCCAAGTGATTGTTCAACATACGACATTATTCTGCCCGGGGATGTTGCCTCCACCTCGGCTGGCCTGCTGGTAGAGGTACTGTCCCTGCTGTAGGCTGGCGTTTGCTGGCGTCTTCAAAGCGTAGGGTGGTGGCTGTACTGTTCATGCGATGAAACCTATTCTGGGTTTCCCCTTTGGGGTTTCCCAAAACAAGCTGAACGGGCCCGCCAAAGTTTCTTGCCCGAATAAATTTAACCCTGAAAGTTAGGATGAAATGAATCTTTATAATGATGATGATGTACATATTTCATGAGACAAAAGACACATTGCTTTGGTTTATAATTGTGAAAAATTATTGCATTTAAAAGTTTCTTTCATCTGAAGGCTGGGATTTTCACAAGGGGAAACTTTGCTTATCACAACTTTCGTATCCGGGAAAAATAGCCAAACTTGTTTACTTTTTAACCAGGTGTTTGCTAGCTTCTTGGGGCTGACTTTTTCAGATCATTTTACCCACAATGAACGACTACTGCATGGGGTTTAAATTTAAACATGCAACTCATAATCAGAGGAATGCACTGATTTGATATGATTTTCTTTTCCCACTCTGAACCCATAGACTGTCCTAGACGTTTGCCATTAACCCTTTAGAACCGATCTTGCAAAGGAGTACAGAGGGAAGACAGAATGTTCTTCTGCACACATGGGTTTGACGTCAATGTTTTTCGCGTCAATCTGGCCCCTGTCAGTCTGGTTTCTTCTTTTTAGGCCTATTTAGTTACTTGGACAACGACCTCTTTGGGATACGGGACTGAGGTTTTTAGCCTAGGTGGAGGAGGCACCCGTTGCTGTTGAAGGGCTTCTGCATAGTGGCAGGCGGGATGGAGGCAGGTTTGAACGGGTTTTGCTGGTTCCCCTCGTGCCCTGCCAGAGTCTTCCCTTGTGGAGCCAGTCCTCTGTGACCCCTTTTAGCAAATATTGCGTCTGGGTGGCAACGTCTTTCAAGACTGGTTATTTTTTTCAACCAGTTGCAGAAAGGTTTTTTGTAATTCTGCAATTGCAGAGTGTTCTTTTCACACCAGAATGACTGTTGTCGTTGCCACTGGTAACTGTTTGAGACGTAATCCCAAACCAGATCTAACTCGGCAGACTCTGAATTTTGTCGAAAATTGTCCAGGGGGGCTTTATCGCTGCCGTCTTCGTTATTTTTGCTTGTAGTCACGTTTGCAGGATGGCATGAGTAATCTAGTCCCCTCTTGTTTTGTCATTTTGTAAGTATTGCATTTGCAAATCAGCGCTGGTTTTAGGCGCTGCTTGTTTTCGGGCCCTGTTGATGAGGGGTGTGTTGTGTGTGTGTTGTGTGTTGAACCATATCTTTTGAATGCGAGATTCTGAAAAAGAATCCAATCTCACCCCTCATATTTAGTGTGTGTGTGTGTGTTGTGTGTGTGTGTTTGTGTGTGAAACATTATCTTTTTAATGCGAGATTCTAATAAAATTCATATCTCACCACTAAAGTATTTAGTGGTTTTTGGGTTTGGGTGTGTTTCTTGGTTGTGCATGTATGTTTTGTTCATAAACCCGGGGGAAACACGCATGGCACACTTTTTTATCTTAGATATTATTTCGTTTCATTTTTACTTCTCTAATTTTTTTACAATTTCTCCCTTTCAGCTTAAGAACGAAAGATTCTTGTTCTTGACGATGTCTTTTTTTTCCTCCAATCTTTTCCTATTTCATTTTAGCCATGGAGAAGAAATCATCGCAAGTGGCCCTGGTGACACATAGAGTGTGTAGACAATTTTAAAGATGGATCTTATAGTTGAGTTTCCAGGGAATTTGGGGTGATTTTGTTTATTATTTAACTTCATGTTTCTCTGTTATTTTTCATCCTACTTTTTGATTCTTATTTCTACTCTTTGTATATTTTTCTGTTAGGTATTTCAAAAAATGTTACTGTTTGAACCTTACACCACATCATTTTCTGATTTATTTTCTGGAACACTGCTATCTGTTGTCTTGTGTCTCTCTGTAGTTAACTCTTTCTTTCTTTCTTTCTTTGTTCAGGTCAGTGTGTTTGGCGATTGGATGTGTGTTGTCTGTTAGAAGGCTTTGTCTTCTTTGTTGCTGTTTCACTTATTTGTTTTAAGGCTTCTTTTCATCGGCAGGTTTTCCTTCTTTGATATTCTTTTGTTTCTCTTTTGTCCAACTTTCTTTATGTCTTTTCTATCTGTTTTTTTTTCTTTCTTTTTGTTTATTTTTTAAATGTATCTGTTTCTTTGTTTGTGTTTCCCGTTGTTTTTGTGGAACCGTGATCTTTCTAAAGTTTAGATTCTCATTAAGAAACACCTCTCACACTGTAGTATTTTAGTAAGGGTTGTGTGTGTGTGGTGTGTGTGTTTTGGGGTGTGTGTGTGTTCGTGGGTTTTGTGTGTGTGTGTGTGTGTAGTTGCGTACGTGCGCAAGCACTTTGTACCCATGTAAATATCACATGGGGGCGGGATAGCTCAGTGGTCGGAGCACTTACTTTCCCCAAACCAAGTTAAGCAGCGTCGAGCGTAGTTACCACTTGGATGGGTGACCGTTTGCGTGCCGTGGCTTCAGTACAGTCCCCCAGTTCACCAAGCTGTGAATGGGTACCTGCCCTCTTTAGGGTCAGGGAAGGTAATGCAGTGATGGAGAGGAGATGGGCGCCGCCCTCAATATTCTGACCCTGGAGAAGTGAGGTCTCTGACGCCTTGCTCTTCTACGACCATATAGGTTATGGGACACCTTCATCTTTAAATACCACATACAATATGTTAACTATTTCAGTATATTTGATAAAACTACAGTCATTCATAGTGTCAGTGAACTTTTTAAAATCTGTAGATATATTATTTCACTTCATTTATTTCTTTTTTACTATATTAATGTACAATTTATTTCTTTACAGCTTAAGGTCAACAGATTATTTTTTTCTTGAAGATATATTTTTCTCCATCCCCCCACCCCCCTGTATGTCATTGTTGTTCTCTCAAGAATAGCCCAGACCACAGCAGCCATGCCATCATTATGCCATAGGCCGAAGAGGCTTCATGAAAGTGACTGACCAAGATGACAAGCTCTTGTTTTTCTCCAGCTAGGTCGTCGATGTTGTCTGCAAATGTAAGCTTTATTTGTCTGCATCTGGTGCTGTCTGTTCTCTCATGGTTTTCAAGAGTATCAGCCGCTACCAACAACAGCCATGTCACTATTGGCAACCTCCCCCGCGGGAATGCAGGGGGGCCTATCAGTATAAACAACATCGCTACATTCCATGAAGTCTGAGCAAGAAATGTCCTCTTTTCTATCACTTTCTTTGTTTCTGCCTTGTTCTTTTTTCTTACTGTCACCTCCTTTTACAAATTTGTTTTGCCTTCGTGGTCCATTCTCCTGTCTTGATTTTCAAGAAAGACTTTAAAATATACCAATTCTCTCTTATGCAGAAATCGGAAGCACTGGGCCTAACTTAACGGCAGCATGACGTAGTTTAGTTTATATAAGTATGTTCTTTCGAGCCAGAAGGCCCATAGAGCCGGAGCTTGTCCCGGTTTCTGTAGCGTTAAGCGAACTGATGGTTTTTCACCACCCCTGTGACAGGACGCTAGTCTGTCGCCAGATACTTCCCCAGCAGAGCTGGTACCCACTTGTACACCTGGGTGGAGTGAGGAAAATAGGAGTAAAGTGTCTTTCCCAAGGGCACAACACCGAGCCGAGCGGGGATCGAACCCGCGACCTCTGGATCACGAGTTGACCGCCTAAACCACTCGACCACGGTGCCTCCTAGTTTAGTTTATATAACAGACATCAATAGTTGCTCTCTGAACGTTTTACAAAGAAGATTCATTCATTCATTCATTCCTTCATTCATTCATCATTCATTCATTCATTCATCCATCTATCCATCCATCCATCCATTCATTCATTTATTCATTCATTTTACTTAGTTGATAAGTAGCTTATTGACTTACTGACTTACTCAGTGACGCACTGCCTAAATAAATGAGTGAGTACAAGAGATAATGAATGAGTGAGCGAGTGAGCAAGCGAGTCAGTGAGTAAATGAGTAACTGAATGACTTAACCACTCACTTACTCATTCACTGACCCTATGAGGCAAAGAGGCTGTTCACTTGTTAGTCTGGGCTGCCTGGCTGTCTGTATGTCTTGTATGCTGGTTAAGCTGCTGGTCTGTTTGTCTGTTTGTCTGTCTCTGGAAAAACAACCACAAAACAATAACAACAGAAGGAGCAACGACGACAACGATGATATCAACATCAATAACAACAACAACAGCAACAACAACAATAATAACAATAACAACAAAGATGATGACAAACAACAACCATGACGATAGCAACAAAAAATTTTGATTGATGTTAAGACAGCTTGTTTTTTTTCTAACAAAAACATTCTAATGTATACAATCGGATTAATAATCACTTATTAACGATCTATGAAAAACAGATACAGCGGACATTCTAAATCAAATGATTAAGCCTCTGTTTACAGTGAACGAGCTGAAGAAGAAAGACGTCACTTGAAAGACGATTAATTATTCAGAAGACTTTAAAAGGATTCATCATCATCCTCCTCCTCCTCATCCAAAGCTCCGACATCAACTACTGCTGTCTGTCGTATGAGCGAAAATGCGTGGCACTGCCGTTAAGCACCTGACAAGTCAGGCCCAGCGCATCAGACTTCGGCATATGAGAGAATTGCTATTTTCAGATCTGTGTGTGTGTGTGGGGGGGGGGGGGGGGGGGGCAGGTAAAATGGACCAATAAGGCAGAAAATAGACAAAAAGGAGTCCCTGTGTGTATGCGGTTTTGTAAATGTTGTCATCTTTTCCCACCGGCACACAATGGCCAACTGTTTCGAAAAGCAGAACGTGATTTAACGTGTGCTCAAGATGTTCTAAGTGCGTTTGCACACGGAGCGTCGGTTGATCATCTCATCCGAAGGACTTTTCGGGAAAGTGGAGTCTGCACTGATGTCCACTCTAGCAAAACATGAACATAGAAAAATCGTGTACAGGAAGTGACAGGACTGTGGAAACAAGAGACTGGGGCAAAGATATGGATAGTGTTCTTCCTGTTGCAAGCAACACACTGTTAGTGGGAAGAACAGGGTTTATGTACAATGTGCGTACAATGTATGTCGTGAATAAAAGGGGAATACAGTAGAATACAAAAAGAATCCACTCTACTTCATGCCACTCACTCCACTCCACTACACCACAATGCAAGTCAAGTCAAGTCAAATGAAAACAAGTCAAGTCACGTCAAGTCATACCTTTCCGTACAATGCCATACATTACAATACCATGCAGTACCATAACATATCACACAATGCAGTTCCACACCAAACCCTACCATAAAAACATTACCATACAATGCAATACCATACAATACGATACAGCACAATACAATACGCTACAATACTACACAAAATGATACTGCACATTACAAAACATTTCAATACATTACTGTACAATATGAAACCGCACAATACTATACATTGAAATATTGTACAATATGATACGGCACAATACCATACGATGGTAATGCCATACAATGCAATACAAAACAATACAATACAAATCAATGCAAAGCAATGCTTATGTGAGCGCGTGCGGGCACATAAAGACATGAGCTCAGGACGACAGATGGACAGGCAGACAGATGGACCAGCAGACAGATGGACCGGCAGACAGATGGACAGGCACACATGCACACAAACACACACACACACATACACACACACACAAACACACACACACACGCACGCACGCACGCACGCACACGCACACGCCTACCTTCTTGTGCGTTTTGTGTTTTCTTGGTTTTTTTCTCTCTATCTCTCTGCCTGTTCATGTCATCAGTAATCGCTTTTATTTCTTCTTCTCGTCTTTTCCTCTTTTCAGGATTTCTTTTTTCACCCGAACCTCGATTTTCTTTTTGTATTGACTTGTTTTTTGGCATGCTTTTTTTTCTTGTATGTTCGACTTCCTCCGCCTCGTCTTCTTCATTCGTTCTCATAATTATGATATTTAAAAAGAAAATAAACCACAGTAGTATTTGAGTCAAAAGTTTCATTTTACTTCTCCTCCTCCTCCCCTTCCTCCTCCTTCGTCTTCTTCTTCATTTCCGTGACCTCCTTCTCCTCCTCCTTCTTTTTCTCCTCCTCTACCTCCTTCCTTTTTTGTCCTCCTCCTCTTCTTGTTCTTCTACTTTGCAATTTTTCTTCGACATTCTAGACATTTCTTCTTTCTCTTTTTGGTAATTCTTCTTCTCATTCATTTCCTCTTCCTCCTCCTCCATAAAGTGCTACTTGTCAAACTCTATCAAGAACACAATGAACATACTCTCTTTCACCCTAGCTCTAGTCCAATTAAAATCCTAGACGCACAGATATTCGTGTTAACCAATGGTGTGAGAGTACACAGATTAACTTGTGTTACAGATGGTGGATGAGAGATGAGGATCCTGATGACATAGGGTCTGCAACAGTTAAAAAAGAGAATGTGTCAGTGTTATGTGTCGATGGTGTTGGGTGGTGATGGAGTAGTGGTGATGGAATTTGCTCATGGTTATGACAAATTTGTTATTAAGGTTTTAACACTGCTATTTTCAGTTGCGTGTGTTTGTTTTTAAACACTGAAATCTTATAAACAAACTGGACATGCTTTTGAATAATGCTTCTGAAAACTTCATCCCAAAGTCAAAATTCGGTTAATATATTGGTGAGGAAACACGGTCACAGTATGTAAAGAAAATCATCAGTGGTCAACATGGGAGCAAAGGGAAAAGGAAAAGAAGCAAAAACAGCCAAGGAAAAAGCAAAACAAAACAAGAACTCTTTTACGAGGAAATAAAGAGCAGCATTCTTGCTGCCTCCATAACTATCCAGCATCAGACAAGAAAATAGAAGCATTCTTTTGTGGTTTTATTTCGTACATAAAACAAGCGAAAAACAAAACAAATAAACCTACTCTCAGATAAAGGACAGAAATATATCGAGAATACAATCACAGAGCTTGATATCTTTCCCAATCCCATTGTACCCAGTTGGCTCTAAAATGTCCGTCTAATGGAGAATAGACAACACTGCACTGATTGCCATGGGTTCTTCGCGTTCGTAAATACCCCCCTACACACAACAGGGACAAACAGTGTGCTCTGTAAGGGATTTCACAAAAGACAAGCTGCAAAGTGGATTGCTCTTTGGTGGACAGGTGAAATGATTGTTGTGGTTCCCTAATGAAATCTTATCCCAGGCGCTTTTGTTTTTTTTCAAAATCATCAATGCATTGCTTTAGACAGCCTGTGTTACCTTGTACTGTGCTTTATTATGTTGTGTGGTGTTAAACTGTACTGTTCTATATTATGTTGTTTTGTATTGTACTGTGATGCAGTATAGTGTGCTGTGTTGTGTTGTACTGTACTGTATTATGATGTGTTGTGTTGACGTCTGTTGTATCATGTTGTATTTATAGTACAGTGTTATGTTGTACTGAGTTGCACATGACCCTGGCAATAGTAATTGTGATCGTTGTAAAAACCACACTATGCTTAATATTGCTTGTTGGTGCATTGTATTGTGATTTTTAAAAATTGTATTATGATTTATCGTGTTTTAACTTATATGGGTCCATTAATTTGTACTGAGATAAGGATATTGATTTGAACAAAAGGGATACATATTACAACACTCACCAATGCTGATGTTTGTAAAGGAATGATAAAAGAAAAGGAAGAGGAGGAGGAGAAGGAGGAGGAAGCAGAACAAAAAGGAGAAGAAGAGAAGAAGAAGAAGAGAAGAAGAAGAAGCAAAAGTGGAGGAGGAAGAGGAAGAAGAAGAAAAAAGAAGAGAATAACAAAGTAAACAAGCACAGTAATCATTGTAAGGATCAGCAATCCCTTGACCAAAGCAGCCAACCAGGGAAGACACCGGACCCCTTGTTCCACAGTGTTTTCCAGGCTGGTCTGTCTTCAGCCTTTCCCAACAACACAGCCATGTCCACACTGGTCCACTTCTTGATGTTCTGCAATAAAGTTACACTTGAATTTCAATGATGTTTGCATCATCAATAACAACGGAAAAACTTTGACTGCAACAAATTGTTTACAACGCTTATAAAAATCCCCTGGTGCCAGATTTACTGTGGGGGCAACTTTAAAAATGCAACACCTAGCTTCAGACTGCAACTGTCCACAGAAGACATGAGCCTGCTTGGCAGCCAATCAGACTCCAGATCTTCCCATTGACCTGGGTGACCCAGCCATTTGATTGGACGAAGCGGTCTGTACATCTGCGGTCTGTCTAGCTCTGCCAGGTTTTTCCCTGATGTGTAATCTGGTGTAGGGAAACTCCATTTGTGTTGAGAAATGAGTCAGATGGGTGGATGATTTAGTAATGTTGGAAAGGGTGTCAAGTGGGTGTATAGTTTAATTATGTTGGAAAGTGGCTCAAGTGGGTGGACACTTTTGTGATGCTGAAAGGTGGGTCGGGTGGATATATAATTATTTTAGTGATTCTGTAAAGGGGGTCAGGTGGATGTATGGTTTAGTGATGCTGGAAAGTGGGTTATTTGGGTGGGTACTTTAGTTATGTTGGAAAGTAGGTCAGGTAGGTGGATAAGTTAGTGATGTTGGAAAATGGGTCAGGTGGATGCATTTTCTATTGAGAAGTGGGTGAAAACAATTTTTTTAAAATGTTAGAAAAGTGGACTCCTTTTTTCTTGGGGAGGAGGGGAGTGTTGTCAAGAAGGTTGATTTGTTTATAGTGTTAGGTGAGTGGAAATGTTATGGGAACAGTGTGGATGTTTTGCATGCATTAATAGTCACATTCGTAGGCTTTTCAGAGTAGTAGAGCCTGTACTGGTGTAATCTTCACAAGAAAATTCATTTTGATCGGGTGTCTTTGTGGAGGTTCGAACCCGGGTCACCATCTGACAAGCTCAAAGCTCTAACCACTAGGTTATCTTTTGGTGTGATCTCACTCATGTTGTGATTCCCTAAAATATGTAGTCAAAGCTGGCAGCAATAGAATAACATTGAATTTGAAAAATACCCCACAACAACATTAAAACTGCAAAAATCAATGACAACAATCAAAACAAAATACCCACTAACAAAACAAGCAAAACCCAAATAAAGCAAAACAAAATAATAACAAAAAAAGAACAAACACAAACCAGATCAAAACTAAGCACAACAAAAGAACAGAACCCCAAACGGGTTGGTCATGTTAGAAATATTATTCCTTAAATGCATTAACGTAGAACATTGCCTTGCTACCTCCAACATATTCTGTCTAGTGTTACATATTGCTTGATCAGATTCTTAGTGCAACGAGTCCTTGGTGTGAAAGATGATGACATGTCAGTCAAACTGAATTCTTTATGTTCACATATAAGAAATCATGACATGTTTTTTATTGCTGAGCACAAAAAGCAGTTATATCTGATGTCAGCACTTGTCTCTTTTTAGGCCGCTCAGCTGCTGATCTTCCTGATCAATACCCTCTAATTTGAAGGAAATAAAAGAAATGAACGAATTAGACAAACTGCTCACAGCAAGAGACAGAGACAGAGAGACAGAGGAGAGAGATAGACAGAGATAGAGACAGAGAGACAGACAAAGAAAGAGATAGAGAGAGACAGACAGAGAGAGAATGACTGACTGATTGCTTTATTCTGTATTTGATTACAATGTTATTCTTATACTCATAATTTGTCACCTTATTTCTGGACAACATATCGTTTTCATTTAATTTGTTCTATTGATCCCTTTGGTTCTCTTGTACCTGACAACTTTGGGCTGCTACAGGGTGGAAAGAAGTGATGTTTTCTGCGTGATTCATGTGAATACATTGTGTGATTCATTGTGTTAGGAGTGGGACATGTTGCGAGTTCTTTCACATGCCCACATCTGCAGATTGTAGTGTTGTTATTGTTTAAGCAGGTTGTAGTATTGTTAAAGGTTAAACAGGTTGTAGTAGTGTGAAAGGTTAAGCAGAATATTAAAAGTTAAGCGGAGTGTAGTATTGTTAAAGGTTTAGCAGAGTGTAGTATTGTTAAAGGTTAAGCGGAGTGTAGTATTGTTAAAGGTTAAACACAGTGTAGCATTGTTAAAGGTTTAGAATAGTGTAGTGTTGTTAAAGGTTTAGCACAGTGTAGTATTGTTGAAGGTTTAGCAGAGTATAGTAATATTTAAGTTTTAGAATAGTGTAGTGTTGTTAAAGGTTTAGGAGAGTGTATTGTTGTTAAAGTGTTAGCACAGTGTAGTGTTGTTAAAGGCTTAGTACAGTTCAGTATTGTCAGTTTAACAAAGTGTAATACTGTTAAAGTTTTAGCACAGTGCAGTATTGTCAGTTTAACAGAGTGTAGTACTGTTACAGTTTTAGCACAGTGTAGTATTATCAGTTTAACAGAGTGTAGTACTGTTAACGTTTTAGCACAGTGTAGTATTGTCAGTTTAACAGAGTGTAGTACTTTTAACGTTTTAGCACAGTGTAGTATTGTCAGTTTAACAGAGTGTAGTACTGTTAACGTTTTAGCACAGTGTAGTATAGTCAGTTTACCAGAGTGTAGTACTGTTAACGTTTTAGCACAGTGCAGTATTGTCAGTTTAGCAGAGTGTAGTACTGTTAACGTTTTAGCACAGTGTAGTATAGCTAATGTTTTAAAGTGTAATCCCACCCAGGCTGGGGACAATCTTAAAATAACTTTTTGAATCTCCAATCTTAATAGTACTTGTTACAAATTTCAAAACCTTTTTCTTCATTTTTGAATAAAGCCTATAAAAAGTGTTAATAACTATTACGCTAGGTATCTAGATACTTCGAATTATGAAAAACCCTGTTATCAGCACGTGAAATACGTTGATAAATGTACGATCTGAACACGGAAAACGAAATACTGCGGTTCAATTGTGCATGTCATGAACAACTGTTTTTGTTATGATTTTGTTTCGTTTTGATACACAGTGCATCCCCCATATCCCTAAAATATTGACAAAAAATAAACAGATTTTCAATTTGAACTTAACTTCGATAGACACAAAAACCCCCAAGAAAACTTGAAATTGATCTAACAAAATCCCTGCCCTTAATTCACCTGATGCTGCCACCAAGATTCAAACCCACGACTTCATGGACCCATGGAACTGAAGGCAAACGGTCTTAACCACTACAGGGAGACAGCGTCTGCCATACAATGTACAGATCTAATGATCCCAACCCCATCACACCAGACGTTCACTGCACTGGTCATGTGATGGAGCGGAGACATTGTACCAAATACCCTCTGACAAAAATATTCACAATGTTCTTCTCCTGCTAATGTCTAGGACTGAACGCCTACTCAAAGATATACATGTGCTTGTTGTAGAACTAATGCCAGAAAAAGCTAAACTGCAAAGTAAACTGCACGGCTTCATCTTACTCATACATAAATCAGTTCCCTGACCAAATATAGCGCTGGACAGTTGTTTTTTTACTGCTGAAACAGGACGTTTCTTTCGCGAGAATATTCGAAGCAGTGGTTTGTTTGTTTGCTTTGGTTTGCATAGTTTTGACAAGTAGTTATCTGTATGCAAAACGTTGATCTTTGTCATGAAACAAATGTAGTTAACATTTTGTTTTTGCCTTGCTCCTTTTCTTTATGTCACCTCCTTCTCGTCTATGTTCTGCCTTCTTGGTTCATTCTTCTATCTTTGTTTCCCAAGAAAGAAATGAATGTAACAATTCTCTCCTACGCCGAAGTCGGATGTGCTGGGTCTGAATTGTGAGGAACTTGAGGGCAGTGCACCGCATTTTGGCAACTATGACAGACAGCAATAGCTGCTATCTGAGCGATAGGAAGAAGACATTGTTCTGATTCCATCCAGAAGTGCCTATCCATAAGCTGAAAATATCAAACAAACAATTCTTGCACATTTAATTACACACTGTCAACTAACGAAAAGACAAGACAACAAGATGAACACCCCAACCGCCAACACACACAGAAACACACACACACAAAACACACACACACACACACAACACACACACACACAACCACACACACAACACACACAACAACACATCGTCTAATATCACTTTGAGTGAAGGACATGAAATCAAAGCAGCAGCAGCAGCAGCAACACCACCGCCACCAACAACAACAGCAACAAACACACACACACACACACACACACACACACACACACACACACACACACACACACACACACACACACACACACACACACACAAACACAGAGTTTCACGAAAAAAACCAACATAAATATTTCTCTAGGGGCAAATCAATGTGGTGTGTGTGTGTGTGTGTGTGTGTGTGTGTGTGTGTGTGTGTGTGTGTGTGTTGGGTGGTATATATATATAATATATATATATATATATATCTCTCTCTCTCTCTCTCTCGTGCAAAACACCCACTGTTGTGCTATCAGAATCAACAATGACAGAGAGACTGTCATTCAGTGAAGACAGCTATAACAACAAAAATAATTGCTGCAGTTAGACTGGATTGAAGAATTAATGCATCAAGAAAGACTTGCAAAGAAGAAGAATTGCAAAAAAATTATAAGAAGATGAAAAAGTGAAGCAAAAACCTTGCAAAATAGAATTTCAAAAGACAAATGACAAAAAATAGCAAAGAAGGAGGAGGAAGAGGAGGAGGAGGAGGAGGAGGAGGAAGAAGAAGAAGAAGAAGAAGAAGAAGAAGAATTGTGAAGTCAAAGAATGACCAGTAAGATGAATTTCAAAGCAGAACAGCAAGAAGAAGATTTGAAAAAAGAAAGATTTGCAAGAAGATGATTTGCAATGAAGAAGAAGATAATATGGATGAGCAGCATTTTGATATAAGAGAAACAACATATATTTTTTAAAGGTATGTATTACACAATGGCAAAAGACATTTTTTCCCTATTAAATTACCAGATCTCCCAGGTTCACCAGTTTTTATGCAGTAGCCGTAATTCTGATTTGAAATACATTTTGGAACTAAACCTACCAATAACCTCTGAACAGTCTGGAGGTATCTCCCAGCTCTTTTCAGTTTTCAACTGTCATGGGATTTTTTATTTACTTGCGCATGACCTTAATCACATGACTCTGACTAGCTTAGAGTCTCCTTTCAAAAGAATCCACATTCAGTTTGATTTTCCCATCAAACTGGAAAAACGACAAGGCTGGGAATAGAGTCTGGAACCTCGCAATTTGCTTTCTACGCAGTTGCATGACAAAACCACGCTGTCACCCCTACTCTTGAAAAAAAGCAATGGTAACCATAGCAACATTAGCATTCATAACAACACTGTAGACAACAAAAGTATATAAAAAATCTAAAAAACAAAAACAACAAAAAGTAACCAAGAAAAAAGGAAACAGCACAACGAGGACAAGTTTTTGAACAACAATATTAATGCTAAAAATAAATGTGGTAAACCTGTATTAGGGGTAGCAAGGTATAGACTAGGATTATCCACAGACACCATAAGTGTACTTGGTACCCAGTCAGAATTCGAATCTGCTCATTGACCTGTAGGACTTAACTATCTGATTGGACGGAGCAACCTATAGATCATTTTCATTGGCTGTCTTTCTGGGGCTTTGTAGGGGATATGGGTTGGACGTGGTATTGCACTGACTTGTGAAAAACTGTGCTAATGTTGAGGGAGAGAGAAAGCACGCCCACGAGCGCGCGTGAGTGTGTGCGTGTGTGTGTTTATGTCTGTGTTAGTGCTTGGGGGGAAGGGATTGGTACCCAACATGGGAGCGCATGCGTGCGTGTGTTTGTGTGTGTGTGTGTGTGTGTGTGTGTGTGAGAGAGAGAGAGAGAGAGAGAGAGAGAGAGAGAGAGAGAGACAGAGAGAGAGAGAGACAGTAAGACATAGGGACAGACAGACAGACAGACATAGGGACAGACAGAGACAGAGGGACAGAGAGACAGAGACAAAAGGAGTGGGATTCCTTTTTGTTTTAGTAGCACCCATGTTTTACAGGCTTTGGGCAAAGTGGGGATGGAGGGAGTAAATTAACTCACGTTCTTTGTATCCAAAAAATCTAACAATGATTTTTATCATACCAACGACAAAAACAAATCGAGTGGGAGATAAACATAGTAAAGGCACCAAATAGCTGTAAAAAATGAACACAGAAACTTAATAAAGAAATCTACTGGAAAAGGGTATTTGAAAAACTGCACAAGATTAAAGATATCAAATTACAATTGTTGCAGATAAAAATCATCCACATAATTGTGGCTACTAGTGTTGTTCTGTGTGCAATGGGTGTAACAAATACAACAAGTTATCCCCTGTGCAATAATGC
>CM054163.1:7659711-7669711 GCA_028751875.1 Rapana venosa
ATTTCAAGTAATTAGGACCTTAAAAAGGTTTGGGAAAAATTTCATGAAATGAAAAGAGGTGTTAGTTTACCAACTTGTCCAGTGAGACTCGAGAACAAAGAATTTCCATCAAATTTAGAAAAGGCAGAGACATTTGCAGACATGTTTTCAAAATGAATGCGTCTTGATGGCTTGTCACATAAATGTAGGAACTATAGAACAGAAGAGGAAAGTAAAACAGAATATGCCGACCCAGTCTCTGACAACAGTTCGTACATTAATGCTCCAATTTTAGTGGATAAAGTTAGAGATGTTTTGTCTCTCTCTAAAAAAAACAATCTGTTGGATTAGATGCAGTTTCTAATGACATGTTAAAACACCTACCAGCAAACTTCATTTTTCTACTTCATAAACTGTTCAATAAATGTTGGATTGAAGGTGTTATGCTAGTAAGTTGAAAACAGTCCATTGTCATTCCAATTCATAAACAGGGAAAGCCCAGAACAGACAAATCTAGCTGCAGACCAACTGCTTTGACCTCACATACTCGCAAGTTGATGGAGAGAATTATCATAGAAAAGGCTTAAGTGTTTCTGTGATAAAAATAAAATAATCTCGGTCAATCAAGCGGGTTTAAGAAAAGACAGATCTGCCATAGATAACTTGGTTAAGCTATCGACGCATATAAAAAGTCAGTTTGCTAGAAGAAAGAACGTTCTTGCAACATCTTTTTAATATAAAAAGGCATATGATCAAGTTTGGCATGCTAAGTTGCTACATAAACTTAAGAATCTGGGTTTTCTGGGTATTTCTATCATTATATTAAAGTGTTTTTGACTAACAGAAGTATAAAGGTTAGAGTAGCTAAATCATATTCAAGTTTTAGATCTCTTCCTATGTTGTGCTGCATGGTCTCCCTATGAAATTGTCAAAGGAAGTCGTCTTAGCGCAATATGCATATGATATATGCATGTGGATGAATGTTTCTATGAAACAAAACACACCCAAAAGAGCGTTAAACTACATTAAAAAGGTATACCAGAACCAACTTAACAACATTGGTAACTATATACTCCAAAATGGATTTCATTTATCCACAGAAAAAACACGTGCTTTGTGCTTTTTAACAATTGCAGTAATCCAGATGAGCTACCAGCATTTATAATTGGAACCAACATGATTGAGTATAAAGACACCCTAAAGTTCTTGGGTGTTATTCTCACTTCTAAACTAACTTGGAATGCACATATTGACCACAATTTAAATAAAGCAAAGAAAGGCTTAAACTTTCTGAGGATGGTAAGTAAACAGTTATGGGGCCAAGATACATTAAATATGAAATACTTAGCTACTTCTCTTATTCGTTGAAAATTATCGTATGTCCAAGAGGTATTTTTCAGTGCTCCTAAGTATTTAATTAAAAAGTTACAAAGTATAGACTGCAAAGCATGCAGGCTGGCTCTTGGTGTGCCTCATCAGCCTCAGCCCTGGAAACATATAACAAGTCGACATGTTGCCTTTAGATGATTAGCGTCAACTAGCATGTGCTAAATATGTGCTTAGAAACAAAACGACTGAAAACTTTATTAAAGAAGAAATAGAAGTACAATCAGAATTGGATATTCCTAAAAGAGCGAATATATGTCCTCTATAATGGCCAAAAGTACATATGTGTCTGATCTGGTACAACACTCTGAAGTCAATCAACTCAGCATGGACACACGAGAAGCAATCTTACCTTGTCCATCATGGGAGATGAATAAAGCACACTTTGACATAGAGGTGTATAATATAAACAAGAACGACAATTTGAATATAATGTTTTCTGATATCCGATCCCACATCCATCATAAGTATTTTGACCATTTGCAAATTTATATAGACGGATCACGTCTAGATAATCAAGAAACAGGTTCTGCTTTTTTATACCAGCATTGAAAATTAAAAAAGCATACTATGTTGGTAAATATCACTCGATATTTACAACAGAACTATTAGCAATATTAATGGGTCTTACTTATATTCTTGATTTTCCATTGCATATATTTTTCAAATCCTTCTTTGCGTTGATTCTAAGTCGGTATTGTATGCTTTAAAATTCCCATGTTATAAGAAAACTTCGAAAATTATATTAGAAATTAAGCATGTCATCCATCTCTTAACATTCAAGGGCACAAGTGTGAGTTTTTTTTGGGTGCCTTCACACGCTGGATTCTTTCCAAATGAGTGGGAGGATAGAGCTGCAAAAAAAAGTTGCAAAACATGGACGGTATGCAATAGAATTGCATGTGCCTTTATACTTAAAAGAGGGGTACAGCTTACTAGGGCAAAAATCATCGAGAAAGGTCACTGAAAGTAATCGGCACAATGAGAGACTTTTAACTAGAACTGCAATCAGTACCGATAATTTAATAGTCGTGAACCATTCAAAAGCTTGTGTAAATGTGTTTTACGTCAAGAAGAATTACTGCGTTATTTTATAGAATGAAACTAAATACACTGATAACCAAATTCAGCAAAAATGGTAAATGTCTATGTGGTGAGAATATCACCTATACTCATATACTTTTTGACTGCCAGAGTGTAAAACCTGCCATGCCCCATTTTTCTGAAAACTCCCTTTCCAGCATATTCAATAATTTAAAACTGGCATTTGAAACTGTGAAAGGTCTTTATCGCAGTCCATTAGGACATTTGTTATAGTTGCATTAACGTTAATGACTTTTTTATGTTTTTATAATTCCTGTTGCATTGCCAAGTTTCTTTATGCGATTTTTTTGTAAAAGCACGGTTGGTGATTTTGGGGGGCTTATTTTTTTTATTTTTTTATTTTTTTAATAAGACATCCACCCCTCCAACCGTTCCCCCTCGTCTAATATCACTAGAAGTAAACAGATGTAAAATTGAAGTCAACAACAACAACACACACAACAACAATGGGGGGCTGGATAGCCTAGTGGTTAGAACATTGCGCTTGCAATCTGACGACCCGGGTTCGATTCCCGTTCAAGGGGATATTTTCACCTGGAGTTAACATCAGTGCAGACTCCACTCTCCCCAAAAGTCCTTCGGATGAGACTATAAAACGAGACCCCGTGTGCGAACGCACGCGCAACATCGTGCGCACACGTTAAATCCTGTTCCGCTTTTCGTAAGAGTAGGTCATTGTGTGCCAGTGGAAATAGATGACAACATTTACAAAACCGCATTCACACGGGGACTGGATGTAGAAAAGCACATAAGTGCTTATTCCATTATCCTCAATATAAAAAAAGAAAGAAAGAAAAAGAAAAACACACACATGTACACGCGTGAGTGCGCGGGGCCCCATGCACACGTAAACTAACTCTCTCTCTCTCTCTCTCTCCTCTCTCTCTCTCTCTCTCTCTCTCTCTCTCTCTGTCTCTCCCTCTCTCTCACACACACACAGGCCCCATTTCCAAACATACATTAACCCCTCCTCCTCCCCATACCCCCAACACATACCCACGCCCCCACACCCCCACATCTCAAACATTCCAAATACATTCAAATCCAACCCCTGCAAGGCGGCAACCAGAGATTAAGCAAACACTGTTCCCAATTCCAGACTTTCTGGCATCTAGTTCTCCGCCAGACTCTTTCAGCAACAAGGATCCTCTCTGCTGCAAGGGTCAACACGTTTTGATGATGAGGGTTGGTGGGGGCGGAAACCCCAGAGGGTGTGGTTCTGTGATGGCGAATTTGATTGGCAGAGATTTTTTGTTTGTTTGTGAAGAGAAGGAAGCAGAATGCCGTGGTGATGCCAGCAAAACACTGTATGCTTTCTATGACACAAGTTTTGAATGCAATGTTGACTGACATTTTGAAAGAATGTATCTAAGCTTCTTTAAATATTTTGAAGGCTTAAGACCAACAAAACAACAAAAGGAAAATATGTTTAAAATGTCCACACCACAACAAACAAAAACTGTATAAAAGAAAGAATGAAATGAATGAAGGAAGGAAGGATTGAAGCAAAGAAGAAAGGAAAAAAGGAATGAAAGAAGGAGAAAAATGATGAAATAGAAGGGAAAAATACAAACGAGCGAAAAAGAAAGGCAAAGAACAATAGAGATAAAGATAAATAAACAAAGAAGGAATCAAACAATGAACACATGAAAGAAACAAGAAAGGAAAGATACAGCTCAACATCGAAAATTCATTATTTTACTCAGCTTTTCCATAACTCTCTAGACCTACCATCTTAAAGCAACAAGAGTCAACCAATGAATCACTTTCTTCACCAAGATGAATTTTATCATAACACTCAACATTGATGGGTAGTATAGTTGTTATAGCAGTTTGTATGTCTGCGGTAGTCTAGAACAGGGTTAGGCCATTATATAGACTCATTTTTCAGCTGATAAATACTTTCAGACAAGTTATTAGTGAAATCAGGCACATTGTGAAATTGGAATGATTTACGTTAAAAAAGGTGCATGTGTTCCCATAAAATCCGTCGGGGAGGGCAGTGTCAGAGACCTCAGCTTCCCCAGGGGCCAGCATATTGGGGGTGGGGCTCATATCCTCTCCCTCGCTTCTTTACCTTCCCTGACCCTAAAGAGAGCAGGTACCCATTTACAGCTGGGTGAATTGGGGGTCTCTGAAGTCAAGACGAGCAAACGATCACCCATCCATTTGGGAAACATAGTCAATGCTGCTTAACTTTAGCTTTGGGAAAGTGAGTGCTCTGACCACTAAGCTAACCTGCTCTCTCTATGTTTTCATCCTGATAAGGACTGGATCGAAAGAAACTCATAGTGTAATCAGATTTTTTGTTGCATTAAACGAAAACCAGGGATGAAGTAGCCCAGAAAAGTGTATAGATCATCGCGAGGGCAATCTGGAAGCCAAGCTACCGCCTAGACACCCTTTCAAGGGGATTTTCTATCGGAAGCAAATATCAGTACTGACTCCATTGTACCAAAAATACCTTTGGATGAGACCATAATTGATGTCCTGTCTATAAATGCATGCAAAATATCTGAAAATAAAAGTTCGACTTTGACTTTGTGCCCATGTAAAAACTTGTTTAGCCTTTTGAAAGAGTAGGTGAGTGTGTGCCAGTATGAATGGATGACTAAGAGATAGTAGAAAAAGCGCATGCGCACTAGTTTTGTGTTTGTATACAACATCCCTGATGCTGAAAACATAACAGGAAAAATGGGTTGATGGTACATGTTTTTGTTACTACAAGTCTGAAAGGTATTGCTTGCTTTTTTAATTCATAGATCAACAGTTCCACAACTTTTTTTTTCTGTCACTGCCTACTTTTTGACTATGGTTTATTGTGACACATTCAATAAGGTAAACTTTAATATGGACTGCCTTATGTTTACAAGGGTTTGGGGTCAAAGCACAATGCTACCTTTACTTGTGTTATGTAGTTTGTATGGCAGTTGTTGCTGTCATTGCTGCTGTGGCTTGTACTGTTTCCTTTGTTTTTTGCTCCTTCATATACTGTATGTTGCATCATAGTGTAAAGTACAATGTCGTATTGCAGTGTACTGGTTTGTATTTGGTTATGGTTGTATTACATACATTTTGCAGTGACAGTTGAGTGGTCAGTGTAAACATTTGGGGTGCTCTCACTAAGCAGAGCACATTGTAACAGAACTAGCACAACCCATTGTTAGTGTTTTTTCATTTTCCTGTCTGCATGCTTAATCTTTTCTTTATCAATGTAGCTTTGTTCTACAGAAATGTTACCATAATAACTGTCTTCTTGCCGTGGAACCTTTCCCAGCATGCTGAATTTGTGTTGCACAAAGGACCTCAGTTTATCGGTTCCTTTGGAAGAGGAGAAACCAGACCACGACATGACGATAGATCCAAATGTGGATCGAACCTGCTATTCTTGCTTTCATTATCATCACCACCATCACTATTATCTTTATCAACATCAAAATAGTTATCGTCGGCATCATCATCATCATCATCATCACCATTGCCACCATCATCATCAATATCAACCTCGTTGTCCTCGTCAACACTTTCACATCATCATTTTGTCATTATCATAATCATCATAACCATTGTCATTGTCACCTTCATTATTGTTGTCATCATTTTCATCATCAACATCAGCATCATGAATTATCATCATCACACTTTCTTCAAGGGTTTAAACACGTTTTCTTCTGGCTCAATAAGCTCTTAGGCCTTTTTTGCAAAACATTTTCTTTTTAAAAGCACTTTTCTTCTGTGCACAGCATCCTTCCCTCTTTCTCTTGAACTTTAACAACATTCCTTCAACCACACATTTGCTTGCTTTTTATTTTATTTCATTGCTTTCTTTTCGTGTTTTAGAACACAAGTTTTCGAAATCTGATTCCAAACAACAAAAGCAAAAGTATTAACGGCACACACACAAGCTACCTGGCAGAAAGCTTTCAAGTCCCCTCACTGTCTGGTTTCAGGATTCAGTTTCTGTTTTATTTCTACACGTTTAGGAGGCTAAATGTCACTTCCTTGGCTTTTGCTTAGTAACAAACAGGCTGATTGGCTCCAGAGGCCATTGCTTTGAGTCCCCGTTTTTGATTGGCTTGGGCTTGTTTTTTTTCTTGTTTGACTGTCAAGACACTGCGTGTTTCAGGGGTTGTGGTTTGTAATGTTTTCATTGGTGGCTTGTATGGGTAGAACAAGGGGTGGGGGTGGTGGTGGTGGTAGAGGTGTGAATGAAGGTGTTTGGGGTGGTGAGGAGGGGGAAAGTGTGTGAGTAGACAGTAAATGGCACAGGGTGTTTTGAAAAAAAATGCTGATTATCAGCACCCTCTCTCTCTCTCTCTCCATCTATCTATCTATCTATCTATCTATCTATCTATCTATACACTCATATATATTATTGTATTATATATCCGGATATTTTCTTACAATTTCTTAAATGCATATTTGACAAGTAACTAGCCAACTCGTTGATTCTCTGGTCAAATCAATTCTGGATTACTGATTGGTTTTATTGTTTGGGGGACGGGATAGCCTAGTGGTTAGAACATTGCGCTTACAATGTGACGAATCGTGTTCGATTCCCATTCAAGGGGATATTTTTTCCCTGGAGTTAACATCAGTGCATACACCATTGCCCCCAAAAGTCCTTTGGATGAGACTATAAACTGAGGCCTTGTGTGCGAACGCACGCAGAACATCTTGCGCACACGTTAAATCTCGATCCACTTTTTATAAGAGTAGGCCATTGTGTGCTGATGGGAACAGATGACAGAATTTACAAAACCGCATACACACGGGAAATTATTTTTTTAAATCAATAAATAACTAACTTGTATGATCATTCATTGCTCTCTCTCTCTCTCTCTCTCTCTCTCCTCTCTCTCTCTCTCTCTCTCTCTCACACACACACACACACACACACACACATACACACTCTCTCTCTCTCGCTCTGGGCAGGGTAGTCTGGTGGTTTGAGCAGTGTGCTCATGATCTGCTGACCCAAACCCTCTTCAAGGGGATCTCCCCCATGGAGGTACATCAGTGCCAACTTCACTCCCCCCACACCCCCATCCCCCTTAAAAAAATCCTTAGGATGATACTATAAACCAAGCTCCCATGTTTAAACACATTCAGAACATCTTAGCACTTGATAAACATGTTTCCTTTTTTGAAAATGTAGGTCATTGTTTTCAAGTGGAAATGGATGACACAATTTACCAAATCGCAAACATACAGGGAATGGGTGCAAAAAACATTCAGTGCTTATTCCATTATCTTGAAATGAAAGCTATTTGTATGCATAACAAACGATCTAAAAAGTAGGAAAAAGATAGATTAATGAAACTTGAGGACAGTAAACTTCGTACATGGATATTTTTCTCTGTAAAATATAAAGGGTAAGAGTTCTAGGATTTTGTGTAAATGGTAGTCAGTTTGTAGTTCAAAGATGATGATGAAAGTAAGGGTTGAGCAGCTGTGTCTGTGTCTCCAAATTTCTAGAGAAAGCCAGCTACTTCAAAGAGTTGTTTTGCCCATCCATAAATAAGTCCTCATGCATGCACACAGTGTCTTCCACTGACCACCTGAATCAGCCAGCAAGTAGGAGTTATGCACTTGGGGCACCATCAGACCAGTCCCAATGTTTTACCCAGCTGTCACCATCACCGATCCCTCAGATACCCAATCCTTTGGAGCCCCTTCGAAGCTTTGTCAACCACCTTTCTCCAGTCTCTGCATCTCTCGGCTGCTCTCAAGGTTCTCTCAGCTCAGATCAGTTACCTGGCTATCCTGATATATATGCAAATGTTGGCTGTAAACGAGTGTATAGTGGATGTTGTTGGGATATCAGGAAAATGGCAGGGAAATTAGTTTAGGTGTTCTCTGTATGTATCTATAACAAAAACTGTGCCAGGCGATTTGTCTAAGGGCCAGTCATAGTTTTGTTTGATCAATACCTTGTTTCTGTTTGGCTTCTTTTCATGACTTATCTCCTAGAAATGATTGTCATATTGTACAATACCATTACACTATTGTATCTCTATATATTTATCACTTCACTTTGGTTCTGTAGCTAACATCAGTATCATGAACACGTAGTCTCGGCTTAGCTGTTTTCAACAAACATGACACATGGGCAGTTTTTCTTTTCTCAAAACTTATATAGTGAGGAGCATATTATGAAGTGAAGAGAAATGACAGCTGGTCGGTAACATGTGGTGCACCCTGTTTGTAAACAGAGTATTGATTTTTCACCCTTAAAACCTAAGGCTTTTTAGTATGCTACTTTAATTGTATAAGGTAGATGTACTCTATCACTCGCATAGAATAGTCTTAGCTGAAACATGAGGTTGGATGGTGATAAAAGCACTTGAAGATCATTAACTCTTGCCACTAATCTAAAGAAAATAGATGTTTGTCAATCTTTCTACCTTGTCCAAGTTTGAAGCGCTTTCTGCTCAGAAAACTCTCTCGTTGTTTACTCCCTTCCCCACTGCTGAGTGTTTGCTAAACTCCTTCATTCCTGAAGTATGTTTTCAGCAGAATCATTCCTATCAACAATGGCCAGCCATGAACATCGCCACACACCACTGGTGAAACCTGTCAGGGCTTCACACTAGGACGTTTTATTTTTCGGCCATTTTTCCATGTTTTCACCATGCTGAATCCCGTTTCTGTCACTTCCTTGGCTTCTCCTTTGTAACACACACACACTGATTGGCTGCAGGGCCATACTCTTGAATGGCTTGTTTTGATTGGTTTTTGCTTCTTTTCTCCTTTGTTATGAATGCACGGAGTAGCTTCATCCGCTGCACTTTTAGATTGCTGAATTTGATTAGCGGTTTGTACTGGAGTCGGGGTAGGGGCGTGGGGTAAGGTGCATGGGAGGTTTATGGTGATGATGTTTCAAGCTTAGACATATATGAATAGGACATTTGAGGGCAAGGCAGGTTATACATTTTTGTTTGAATGTTTTCTTTGCTTTTGTTCAGAAACTTTTGTGTGTGTTGAGAACAAGCTTAGTTGTATGTGGTATGTGTGTATGTGTGTGTGTGTGAGTGTGTGTGTGTGTGTGTGTGTGTGTGTGAGTCTTTTATTTATTTATTTATTTTATTTTATTTATGTTATACCACTTTAAGTCACGATATTTCTCTGCGTGAAATTCGGGCTGCTCTCCCCGGGGAGAGCGCGTCGCCACAAGAGCAGCGCCACCCTTTCTTTTTTCTTTTGGTCTGCAACTGTATTTGTTTCCCTATCAGAGTGGCTTTTTTCTAAGAATTTTACCAGGGACAGCTCTCTTGTTGCCGTGGGTTCTTTTACGTGCGCTGAAAATTTTGTGTAACACACGGGACCTCGGTTTATCGTCTCATCCGAAAGACTAGCGCCCAGACCACCACTCATGGTCTAATGGATGGGGAAAAATTTCGGGCCCAAACGGGATACAAACCACCGCACACACCCGACCCGGACTTTTCGCATTCTAGACAGGCACGTTACCTCTAGACCACTGATCCACCAGACCACCAATCTATTGTCTGTGGTGTGCGTGTGTGTG
>CM054163.1:7674711-7677211 GCA_028751875.1 Rapana venosa
TCTTGTTGTTCTTCTTCTTCTTGTTTTTGTTCTTGTTCTTGTTTTTGTTGTTGTTGTTGTTGTTGTTCATCTTCTTCTTCTTCTTCTTCTTCTTCTTCTTCTTCTTCTTTCTTCTTCTTCTTCTTCTTCTTCTTCTTCTTCTTCTTCTTTTTTCTTCTTCGTCTCCGTTTCTTTCTTCACAATTCTTTTGATCCCTTATCTTATTAATTTTCTAAATTTGATACTTTGTTTTTCTCTTTTTCGTCTTCTTCTCTGGTGTTTTCTGTTCGTCTTCTTTGCAATTCTTCTATTTCGAGATATTTCCTTGTTTCATTGCAATTTTTTCATCTTGTTTGCAATTCCTCGTGAAAAATTCGGTGATTTGCTGCAAGAATTAGCTTTTGAATCGTTGCTTTTCGTTGGTGTTTATGTTTGCTGTGCTGTAGACACAGGGAGTGCTGCACAGGCTGTGTTTTGTGATGTGTTTGCTTTATGATGTGCTTTTTTGTGAGTTTTGTGATGCGCGAGTTTTGTGATGTGTTTGTTTTGTGATGCGTGAGTTTTGTGATGTGTTTGTTTTGTGATTTGTTTGTTTTGTGATGTGTTTGTTTTGTGATGTGTTTGTTTTGTGATGTGTTTTTGTGATGTGTTTGCTTTGTGGTGTGATTGCTTTGTGATTTGTATTGTGATGCGTTTGTTTTGTGATGCGTTTTGTGATGCGTATGTTTTGTAATGTCTTGTTTTGTGGTGCGTTTGTTTTTTGATGTTTTTGTGATGTGTTTGTTTTGTGATGTGTTTGTTTTATGGTGCGTTTGTTTTGTGATGCGTTTTGTGATGGCGTATGTTTTGTAATGTGCTTGTTTTGTGGTGCGGTTTTTTTTAAATTATGTTTTTTGTGATGTGTTTGTTTTGTGGTGCGTTTGTTTTTGTGATGTGTTTTGTGATGGTTTGTTTTGTGATTTGTCTGTTTTGTGATGTGAATGTTTTGTGATTTGTTTTGTGATGCGTTTGTCTTGGATGTGTTTTGTGATGTGTTTTGTGATTTGTTTGTGATTTGTTTGTTTTGTGATGTGTTTGTTTTGTGATGTGTTTGTTTTGTGATGTGTTTGTTTTCATGCGTTGTTTTGTGATTTTTTTTATGAGTAATTGTTTTGTGATACTTTTGTTCTTTGTTTTTTAAATGATGCATTTTTTCGAGTTGTGTTTGTTTTGTAATGTGGTTGTTTTGTGATGTGTTGTTTGTGATGCGTTTGGTTTGCGATGTGTTTCTTTGAGCGGAAGAATATCTACTTCTTTGTAGTTGGCCTTGCTCAGTGTATTAGTACTCCGTCAGATTAATTTGACAGCTCTTTTATGCAATGTGCGAGCGCGCGTGCGCGCGCGCGCGCGCGCGCGTGTGTGTGTGTGTGTGTGTGCATACTTTTTTCAAATGGTTCATCAGCAAGCGCGTAATTCATAACATGAGTATAACATATTTATGTTTGTTTTTTCATCCGAAAAAGAGCTACAACAAAATGCAACACTGTTTCCTGCTGACGTCTTCTTTAGTCATACTGACCAATGAATAATATTGACTTAGCTGTCAGTTAGAATAAATGAATATACATTTTAATCTTGTGGCTTGTTTTTGATGGTAACTTTTGTGGGTTGGGGGGTTGGGGGGCTCTTCATAATAAAAGTTTCTTGGTTTGACGTCATAAGAACTGATTTTAAATAGCAAATCAACCAGTCCACACTACGAAGAATTTGTCTTATCCAGTTACAGCCATTGTGAAACGAAAATGAGTTAACAAGATCAATAATTAAAAATGGTTTACGACCCAAACCAGACAGAAAACCCATCAAACATAATGATGTTGTTTTGCGCTAAAGGTTAACCAATCTAATCTAATAAATATACGCTGCATCTTTAACGTTAGTTGGAATGAGATGGTTCGTTAATTATGTTGACGAAACTACTTTTCCTACTTACGAAAACACATACAGATTGAAACCTGAAAACAAAGAGATGGAATGCTTGCACATGCTTCATACATAATTATATCGCATATAGGATTAGCAAGTTGCTGGTGTTATAGAGGAAAGAAACTATATAAGTGCCAGCCACTGACTAGCCTCTATAGGCAGTCTCTGTTTTGCAGACATAGGGAGACATATTGCCATTTTAAATTTATTTTTTATTTTGATTTTTTTTTATATTGGATATAATGGAATAAGCACTTATGTACTTTTTACACCCAGTCCCCGTGTGTATGCAGTTTTGTAAATTCTGTCATCTGTTCACAACGGCACACAATGACCTACTCTTACAAAAAGCGGAACAGGATTTAACGTGTGCGCAAGATGTTCTGCGTGCGTTCGCACACGGGGCCTTGGCTTATAGTCTCATCCGAAGGACTTTTGGAGAGAGTGGAGTCTGCACTGATGTTAACTCCAGGAGAAAATATCCCCTTGAACGGGAATCGAACCCGGGTCGTCAGATTACGAGCGCAATGATCTAACCACTAGGCTATCTCCCGCC
>CM054163.1:7684711-7719711 GCA_028751875.1 Rapana venosa
TGTTGTGGCGGGTGACGTGGCCGAACCATGTCAGCTTTTTCTTCTTGACGATGGTGAGAAGGGGTTCCTGTGGACCTGCCAGCCGTGTTATTTGACTCTTGACAAATTCGTTGGTCTTTCGTTCTCTCCAGGATATGCCCAGTAGTTTTCTATGGCATTTTGTTTCGAATGACTGGATTCGCTTTGCTGTTTCAGCAGTCAATGTCCAGGTTTCACTTCCGTACAGCAGGATCGACTGAATTAGGGCTTTGTAGAGCTTTATTTTGATTAGGAAACTGATCTCTTTACTTTTCCATATGGTGGTGAGTTTTGTCATGGAAGATGTTGCCATGGCTATTCTGACTTTGATTTCTGTCGTCGATCGCCCGTCCTTTGTGAGTGTAGCGCCGAGGTATTTAAAAGCGTCTACCTCCTCCAGTTGTTGGCCGTTCATGTAAATTTTAGCGGTGGCATTGCTCGTGCTGTTCACAAGTACTTTACTTTTCTCCGAGCTCACCTCCATCCCATATGCTCCAGCTCTGTTCTCAAGTCTGGTCGTAAGATCTTGCAGCTCTGTGTTACTTCCGCCCATGAGGTCAATGTCATCGGCAAACCGTAAGTTGTTGAGGGGTCTGCCGCCAATGGAGATGGTAGGGTGGAAGTCATGGAGGTCTCTCTCATGATGTTTTCCAAGAACAGATTGAACAGGACTGGAGATAACAGGCATCCTTGTCGGACCCCAACTGTGGTTTTGAAGTAGTCTCCGACCTGATTGTTCAGAAGGACTGCACTGCTTGCAGTGTTGTATAGTGCTTGAATGGTTTGCACTAGTCCTTCTTCAATGCCAAACATTCTGAGGACCTGCCACAGGCCTTCGTGCCATACTCTGTCAAAAGCCTTCTTGAAGTCGATGAAGTTGTGGAACAGGTCTCTCTGATGTTGAAGATTTTTTCCATCATGATGTGGCAGTTAAAAATCTGTTCGATTGTGCTCCTGCCTGCCCTGAACCCAGCTTGTTCCTCTGCAAGGTGTTCTTCTGCCTCCTTCTTGAGTCGATTCAAAATAACTTTGAGCATGATCTTGCTGGCGTGGCTGATGAGGCTGATTGTTCTATAGTTTTGGCATTGGCGTAAATTCCCATTCTTGGGGAGGGTATGATGAGTGATTGTGTCCGGTCTGTTGGCCACTGTTTTGTCTCCCAAATCTTCTGACAGATAGCTGTAACATATGTGATGACTGTTTCGCCACCATGCTTGAGCAGCTCTGCTGGTATATTGTCTGCTCCTGGGGACTTTCCTACTGGTAAGCTGCGGATGGCTTCTTCCACTTCTTCCCTCAGTATAGGTAATGGCGAGGGTGCTCTTGATGTTGCTGCTTTCTCTTCTATTATGCTCTTGTCAGGTTGTATTGGGTAGTTGTACAGTTCTTGACAATATTCAGACCACCTGTTCAATGCAGCTGAGCTTTCTGTGAGGAGGTTTCTGGAGCTGTCTTCAATGACTGATGATTTGGTTTGAAATGGTTTTGTGAGTTTCTTCAGGGTGTCTTCTTTTTAACAGTCGTCATATTTTATGTCCAGTGATTTGTGGTTCATTAAAAATAAAAATTCTTTTATATCGAGGATAATGGAATAAGCACTCATGTGCTTTTTTGCATCCAGTCCCCGTGGGTATACAATTTTGTAATTCTGTCCTATGTTCCCACCGGTACACAATGGCCTACTCTTACGAAATGTAGAACAGGATTTAACGCGTGCGCAATATATTCTGCGTGCGTTCGCACACGGGGCCTCGGTCTATAGTCTCATCCGAAGGAACGTAAGCCGAAAAAATCTCAAAACCAAAACACAACATGTAAACCACCTGCAGCTCAATGCACATGTCTTGTTTCATGTTCTTTCTCTTGTTTCCTTTCCTTTATGATTATTTTTAACGTCTCTGTCTATTTCTTTGTTGTCTTTATTTGTTCTTTTATACATAGAAATGTGGACTTCAGTGTACACACACCACACACATGTCATGTTATAGTTCCAGACCACTTCTACTAGCGGCTGGTGGAAATTGGAAGATTCCTGACATTTTATAAACTGTCCAGAACATTACAGTAACGTCAAGAAAAAAAGGTGGCGCTGCTCTTGTGGCGATGCTCTCTTTCCGGGAAGAGCAGCCCGAATTTCACGTAGAGAAAAATGCCGTGACTTATAGTGGTATAAATGAAATTGAATAAATACAAGTGAAATATAAATGAAATAAATTAAAGTGCTCCTCCTGCTGGGTTTTTTTCAAACTTGGTGCTTGGCTTTTCTGTACAGTTCTGTAACTCCAGCCCCATTCGTCTTTAGCTTCAGTTCTCTACGTTTGTGGCACAGCTTAAGTGTGTCGTCCGTGACCCAGGGCTTCTTTGTGGGTCCGTGTTTGTCCCTCAAGGATGAGGCTGGTTGTTTTAGTCTCAGCAGTGTTGAAGCTGTTGGTTGGTGTATTCCATATCTACTATAAAGTAAATAAATCAACAGCTATATTGGTGACGGGATAGCTCAGTGGTGAAAGCACTCGCTTCCCCCAGCTAAGGTTAAGCAGCATCGAATGTGGTTACCAAGTGGATGAGTTACCATTTGCACACCTTGGCTTCAATATAGTCCCCCAGCTCACCCAGCTGTAAATGGGTACCTGTCTCTATAGAGTGAGGGAAGGTAAAGCAGCGAGGGAGAGGAGATGAGCGCCGTCCTGAATATGCTGGCCCTTTGAGAGGAGTGGTCTCTGACGCCTTGCTTTCTTACTACCTTATAGGTTGTGCAACACCTTTACCTTTACCTTATATTGTTGACAACAAAACAACATGGAATACTTTACACCCAAAGGACTGATTGCAACGCTCTGAAAACAAATAATGCATCTATAATATTATTCGGTACAGGGCTTTCCAAAACAAAAAACCATGCCTGATATGTAAGCAAACTGTGCTGTACAACACGTAGTGCATTTGAGAGACAAGTGTTTTCACCACCTAAAAGACAAGCATGATTCCTGTACTGACTACACTTGATTCCTTCATATCATATCTGAAGTCGGAATGTGGCGACCTTAATGGTGGGTAAACACATGCAGACACACAATATGTTTTGGTGACACTTGGAGCTGCAGCTGAGGAATCAAGGAAAGATCTTCTAGAGCCATCCTCCATCCCTGTAACGCGTTATTTCTTCAAACAAAACAAAATAAACACATTCCTATAAAAAATCAGCACTCAAATGAACACCACACAAACCTACCGATACAAAAAGCATAGCTAGATGCCGCCAATCAGCGTGCTTCTTACAAATGAAAAGGAGAATTTTACACTAATAGCCACCCCTTCTCCACCCCCTCCTACCATTTAAACATATGGCCCTTTGAAGCCAATCAGCAATCAAGTGACAAAGAAGAAGCCAAAGGAGCACGGTTAAGGCTGGTACAGACATGAAAGGATCTCAGTGGAGTTGAAACAGGAAACCAAGACCTTTGGGTTCCTGTAAGGTGTCCAAGCAGTGTTTGTTCCAGTCTGGAATCGTTTGGTTGGTGAATAATGAATGCTTGAAAAAAAGCAGAACAAAAAGATGAATAAGTGACACGAGAAGGAAGTTAATTTCAAATTTAAACAAAACAAGAAAAAATCCTAGAAGAAATGTGTGAAATGGGCATCACTGAGGATAATGAAATACAAACGAAGAACTACATCTCTCTCTCTCTCTCTCTCTCTCTCTCTCTCTCTCTCTCTCTCTCTCTCTCTTCTCTCTCTCTCTCTCTCTCTCTCTCTCTCTCTCTCTCTCTCTCTCTCTCTCTCTCTCTCTCCTCTCTCTCTCTCATTCCATGCGTACCAGTATGGACACCGGGTTCGAGGAGGGGAAGCAGGAGAGGCAGGTTCTGCGTGAAGACAACAAGGCCTTGCAGGACGAGCTGAAGGGACTAGCGGGGGTCATCCACGGGTTACGCCAGGAGAACGAGGAGCTGCAGAGGAGGAACGAGGACCTGACCAAGAGGCTGGAGGAACTGGAGAGGAAGACAGACGACCTGGAGGGACGGTCCAAACGCAACAACCTCCTCTTCTTCGGTCTGCAGAGGAGAGATGGCGAAACCCCTGCTGAGTGTGAAGGTAGGGTAAAGGACCTCCTTACAGACACGCTTGAACTCTCAGAAGACATTGATTTCGACAGAGTTCATCGCATAAACTCTAAGGCCGATTCTCCCGTGATTGCTAGATGTGTTTTCTATAAACGGAAAATGACTGTGCTGAAAGCTAAAGGCAAACTACGGGGATCTGGCGTGTTTATCGGTGAAGATTACTCCAGTCGTATTAGGGAGATAAGGAAAAGGCTGACTCCACACCTAAAGAAAGCTAAAAGTGAGGGAAAGAGGGCAACAATGATCTTTGATCATCTGGTCATTGATCAGAAGAAATTTACTGTTGATCAGGACAATCACTTAGTTGAAGTGAAATAGGGTGTTGACCGCCCCAGGAAATTTTTGACTACATTTGGGGAACTTTTGATGGGGGGACAAAGTTTATAAAAACACCGGTTTTGCAGCCACAGTGTAGTGTCAACAACACGAAGTTAGCACGTGCTAGTCATGGGACAGATGTCAACATGGAGTGTTCTGATCTAAGTGTAGACAAAAGCCGAGATGAAAGTGTAAACACTGTGTGCATGAATGAATGTGTGTCAGATATTGTGAATAAAGATGGGTTGCAAGATGTGTGTGCTTCCTCTTTCATACTTATTGATGATGATAATATGAATTATTCCCCTTTGTGTAAAACTTCAAAGTTGTTTTCTATCTTACACTGGAATGTTAATGGATTATTGTCTAAACTGTGTGATATGGATTTTGTGTCATATGTCTGTTCCTTCGATTTTATTTGTCTGGTTGAAACGTTTGTTGAAGATTTTCACTCTTCATTGTTTGTTTGGTATGAGACTTTTTGTAAACCAGCTACTAAACTTTCTGCCCAAGGGAGACGATCAGGTGGTCTTTTGTGTCTCATTAGACGGGAGCTATGTCCCTATGTGAAGCAACTGGATATGAAATCAGATGTCTTTTGTTCATTCATTATTAATAAATCGTTGTTTGGTACAATGAAAGATGTCTTATACGTGGCCATTTATGTACCACCATCTGATTCACCATATTACAGAACGTATGATATTGAAAATGGAATAAGGGTACTAGAAGATTTTCTTTGCGACTGTATGCTTTCTTGTGGTGATGTTTATGTTGTATTGGGAGGGGATTTTAACAGCAGAATATCCAATGTTTCTTTAGACTTTGAGGACAGTCATACACCATTCACAAATCAACATTCAAGTGGACCTCTGCATATAAACAGTCACAAGATAATGTGTTAAATCATTATGGAAAATTGTTCTTGAATATGTGCACTGCTTTAGATTTATATATTTTGAATGGAATATGTCATGGCGACCGTCAGGGTTGCTACACATACACATTTGAGACTAGAAGCAGTGTCAATGACTATTTTGTGATGTCACGAGACATGTTGAATGTTCTTGAAAGATGTGAATCTGACCACATGCCTTTAGTGCTTTATATCACATTTCCTAATGAAAACATAGAGAATGAAAAGGGGAACAGAAATAAGTGTATAGTTGAAAAGATTGTCTGGAATGAAACATATTGTGAAGTGTTTGATAGGTTAATGGACTCAGATGAGACACAACAACGATTAAGTATGACTAGTGATCTGATTGATGTTAATATTAACCAAGCTCTTGATATATTTAACAGTTGTATAACAGATTGTGCTGATTGCATGAAAAAGCAGATAAGTGTGAATAAAAAATATGGCTACAGTGATTGGTATGATATGGAATGTCGTTTATGTAAAAGAAATGTTCGTAGATTATTAAACAAGCATCGTCGATCTTTATCTCTGTTTGATTGTGATTTATACCGTACAGCTAGGCGTGACTATAAACAGCTTTTAAAGACAAAATGTAAACTGTTCAATAATGCACTGCTGGATAAATTGATTGCTTCTGTTGATAACCAAAAAGAGTTTTGGAATGTAATGTGTAGTGTACAGAGTAAAAGAAAATCACCTGTAAATAATGTTAGTCTAGATGATTGGTTTCAACATTTTAAGAAATTGCTTGAAACAAATGATGGTATTCATAATGATACAGATAGGGAAGAAGGAATTGATAATAATGATTATTGCGATGATAACTTTAATCGTCCAATTTCAAAAGAAGAAATAATGTTAGCTTTAAGGAAATTAAAAAACCGAAAAGCCGCTGGCCCAGATAGTATTATTGGAGAGATGATAAAAAGTGCTTGTAAGGTAGAGTCAATAATGAACTTTCTTGTACAATTTTTCAATGTTTTATTTGATAAGAGTATATACCCAGATAGTTAGACTGAGTCAGTTGTTCTACCTTTTTACAAAAGGGCGATGTTAACAATACAAATAACTACAGGGGAATTTCTTTGTGTAATATTAGTAGTAAATTATATAGTGCAGTTATTAACAGAAGACTACAGGAATGGGTAGAGGAGAATAACATAACGGGCGAATTTCAGGCTGGGTTAAACGAAAATTATCCACTGTAGATCATTATGTTTACTTTAATGGCCTTTGTTCAAAAACAGTTCTGTTTGAATCAGAAATATATGTGGCTTTCATTGATTTTGAAAAAGCTTTTGATTCGTTAATAGAAGCATATTATGGCCTATTTTGTTTAAGAATGAATTCGGGGATAATTGTTTAAATGTATAAATGAGCAAAGTACAAATTTGTGAAGGCAAGAGTTAGATGTGGTGCATCATTGACGGATTATATAAACTGTACAGCTGGTGTTTAAACAGGGAGATGTGTGTAGTCCTATTTTGTTTTCTTTATTTATCAATGAGTTGACTCTGGAAGTTATTCGTAATGGTAGACATGGTGCACGATTCATAGATGACACTTTAGAAATATTTTTACTCCTTTTGGCTGATGATGTAGTGCTAATTTCAGAAACAGTTGTTGGGCTGCAAAGACAATTAAATTGTTTAGAAAAAGCGTCAGGTTCACTACAGTTAAAGGTTAATATGTCAAAAAGTAACATTATAGTATTTAGAAAAAAGGGGGGTATTTTGCAGAGCGGGAAAGATGGACTTATAATGGAAGCGTTATGCCAGTTGTGAATGTCTATAAGTATCTAGGAATATATTTTTCAACACGACTAAGTTTTTCATTTGCCTGTAGAGATCTGGTAAGTAGAGCAAAGTATCCTTTATTGTATATTCTGAGAAAACTAATGCAATTAAATAATGACTCTCTTACGTTATTTCTGAAGTTGTTTGATGCCCAAATTCAACCTATGGTGCAATATGGTGCTTCGTTATGGGGCTTAGATACAGGTGTTGTGGAAATTGAAAAGATTCATGTGTATGCCTTGAAGAAATTTCTAGGCATATCAATCCAAACACCTAATGACTTAGTTTACGGGGAAACTAACAGGTATCCAATTAGTTTAATTTCCAAGGTCAAGTGTGTTCGTTATTGGCTAAAGCTCACACCAATGGAATCACATAAATTACCTCATAAAGCTTCAAAAATGTTAATGAATTTAGATGCCAGAAGTAAGAAAAACTGGGTATCGAGTATAAGACTAAAATTATATGAATATGGTTTTGGTTTCGTTTGGGAAAATCAAGGTGTAGGGGACATAACTGGGTTTATTTATGCGTTTCGGCAACGACTGGTGGATTGCAGATGGCAGACATGGTCTTCACATGTTCAGGAGAGTGATCGATTCGATATGTATAGAATGTTGAATCTTTTGGATTGTGTTCCAGTCTATGTATCAATGCCCATAGACAGACATCTGAAACGAATAATGACTAAATTTAGATTTGGTATTTCTGATATACATTTACATTCTTATCGTTATAAATCTGTCAATTATCGTACTTTGATATGTCCATTATGTCATGATGCTCTTGAAAATAAACTCCATTTTGTTTTGTCTTGCCCTGAGCTAAAAGAGCTATGAGAACAATTGATTCCTTTAAAGTATTTTCGGCAGCCTGTTTTGTTCAAATTGATTATGCTGATGACAACTCCTAACGAAACAATTGCAAAAAAGCTTGTTGTATATTTACACAAAGCCTTTAAAGTACGCAGTATGTTGTCAACATGAGATGTCTTAATCTGTGAAAACCTACAAAGTGTGTGTTCTACCTTGTATATATACCCCTTCTAAGGGGCAATGACCTTTATGAATAAATCATCCGACTCCGACTCCGAATCTCTCTCTCTCTCTCTCTCTCTCTCTCTCTCTCTCTCTTATATATATATATATATATATATATATATATATATATATATATATCGAAATTTTATTCCCATTAAGCTAATAACCTCATACAGCAGCGAAGCGTTGCAGCACAACGCAATTACATGACATGGAAACCACAGTATTGATCTTCATAATGTACAGCCAATCACGAAACTCTTTACTGTCCAGATTTGTTACAACATTCCAGCCTTTCTTGTGCCAAGTCTTTGCTCCACACACTGTCAGCCAAGGTAAAACTGCAGGAGATCACGAAGAGTCGCTAAATCCCGTGAGGCTCGTGCTAAGGTTTCCCTGTGTAGTGTGTCCTGGATTCTCTTACCTTTCTGCAAACTGGCAAGCCTGACACGTTCCTCTTTTAACATGTTTTGTCTTGCTGTTTGACAAACCAGTACACACACTCTGCATCAGTGTCTGTTTTGCATGTATATTGGATCACAATGTCATCAGACTCGCATGTCACAAAATCTTTACCATCTGAATGATGGAGGACAGTTTTTCTGAAGTGTTTATTTCTGTGGCTGTCTCTCAATCTTTTCCGGACAGATCTGTCAGTCAGAGTAGCAACTTATTGTGTGACAATCTGAGTGTCAAATCCACCAGCAATATTATCAATCCTCAGTTGATAGTCCACATCAGGCTGCACAACACACACATCAGCACCACAGTCAGACACACCTGGAATTCCATATCAAACAATGATGGTAACACAACTGATGTTTTCTTGCTGCTATCCTGTGTGTGTACAGTTTGCATGTCTATTTCACGTGTATCTGCACAAACTGCACTCGACTGTTCCACACCACTGTCAGGCAGACACGAGGCACTGAGGACACAGTCACTGTCACACACAACACCTGCCTGCTTCTCTTTATGTTTTCTGGAACGCTCCTGGTCGTGGCGAATTTGGGAGAAAGGATTTTTCCTGTAGTATTATTGCACTTGCATGTTGCGATTCACTGTAGGATCCGCCATATTTGTTGACACTGCTGTGTCAACTCGCCTCAGTCACAAGACAAAAACCACATTGTCCCCCTCCCCTGCCACCTTCCAGCTGGAGACTGCATTATCAGTCAGCAGGGCGCTTAAGGTTTTCTCCACAGTCGGTGGAAGTCCAGTAACTGGCATTTTCAGGCAGAATTACAAGTTTTTCTGCTGCTCTGGATAAGTATGCCCGTTGCTTGAGATAGAGAGAGAAAGAGAGAGAGAGAGAGAGAGAGAAACTGCAAAGAGAGAGAGAGTGAGAGAAAGAGAGAGAGAGAGAGAGAGAGAGAGAGAGAGAGAGAGAGAAACTGCAAAGAAGATATGCAAAGAAGGATTGCTAACAATGATTTTGGGGAAGAAGAATTGAGATGAAAAATAGTTCGAAGAAAAAGAAGAAGAAGAATTGCCAAGAAGAACAAATGCGAAGAAGAATTGCGAAGAAGAAGAAAAATCGCGAAGAAGAAGAATAAGAATTGAGAAACATTGCAAAAAATTAAAAACTGAGAAAAAGACGAATTCCAAAGAAGAAGAATTCCAAAGAAGAAGAATTCCAAAGAAGAAGAATTGCGAAGAAGCATTGCACAGAATAAGAAATGCGAAGAAGAGGAATTGCGAAGAAAAAGAAGGGGGAAGAAGATCGACAACAACAACAACAACAACAACAACAACAGCAACAAGAAATAAGAAGAATATATGCGATTGATGCTGAAGGAGGGGAGAAGAAGTCAGAAAGAAAGGGAAGCCATACAAGGAAAGGCACCTCACTACCGCATCTATTATTTTGGAGACAATCTATCTGTCTGCAATCGACCTCTATATAGCTACCCCATAATATGCCCCACACTCTAGCCAGCACCACCATTCATTCTTTTGTCAGAATGACAAGAACTGTTGTTTTACAAGGCCTATTTGCAACACTGATATTTTATAAGTGTATCTTTTGTTAAAAGAAAAAAGTAACCAAGAATAAAGTTGATCTTTTGTTATTAGAAAAAAAGGGAGTAACTGAGAATTAAGTGGATCATTTGTTAATAAAAAAAGAACAGGCATGAATTAAATGGACAATTGTTATTAGGGAAAACAACAACAAAGAGAATTAAGTGGTTCATTTAGCATCATGATAAATGGTGCCAGCATCATCTATCCGCTCCGTTCAACGTAAACAAAACTCTGCAGCTCGACTAGTCCTCAGAAAGAAAAAAATCTGATCACATTAGTCCCACCTTGTGATCTCTCCACTGGCTGCCTGTGCCACAGAGATTAAACTATAAGATCAGTACCCTTTGTTACAAATGCCTCTACAAAACACCACCTTCCTATCTCTCTGAATATATTCACCTGTGCACTCCTTTACGTTCCCTCCACTCTGCTGCAGATACCTTGCGCTTAAGAATACCTAGATTCAATTAGTCTACCATTGGCCGTCGCTCTTTGTCTGTTTCTTGTCCATTGATATGGAATGACCTCCCTCTCTCCCTTCCCCAAAAGCCTTCTTATGACGCTTTTAAATCCGGCCTCAAGATACATTTATTTCAAACTTAATATTATCCCCTCTTGTTCCATATATTTTTTGTCCCTGCCCTCAACAGCCAAAACCCCATCGCCCTGCCAGAGTGTATAACCTTTATGTGCTTGGTGCATGTGTGTATACATTTGAATTTGTAAAAACTATTAATTTAACTGGTTGCATGTAAATGAGTGGGATGAATGAAATGGCTTTGATTTGTTTTTTGTCAAGATATGGCGCTATATAAATTCCATGTATTATAGTTATTATTATTATTATTATTATTATTAGTAGTAGTAGTAGTAGTAGTAGTATTATAATAATCATAATTATTAGAATTAAGAACAAGAAACAAGAATCAAGTAGGTCATTTGTTAGTAGGAAAAAAAACGAGAGAGTGGCATGTCATTTGTTATTATAATAAAAACAAAAAACATGCATGAATTAACCTTGTATCTCACTGAATTATATGTCTGGATAATTGCACAAGCGATTTGTTTCGATCAGGAAATTCATTTGATATCCAAAAAGGGAATGAATAGGTTCCATTTATCTTTCGAATAGAAAACATCATTAAATGCAGTGGCCTGTACATGATTTTGAGTTGAGTTTCAGGTATAGCTGATGATGGATGGATGCCTTTTTCTATGCTTCTCTGGCTGGCTGGGGCTTGTTTGTGGATGCTGTTGTTATTGTTGCTGCTTCTGCTGCTGCTGTTGCTGCTGCTGCTGCTGTTGATGTTGCTGTTGTTATTTTTGGTTTTCGGTTTATGATGAGGATACATTTGGTATATTTTAACTTTCAAAATGCGGAAAATTAGGTCATTCTTCTTGGTGGATTGATTTTCATGTGAGCATAATTAGTGATCTTATTCTTCTTTATCGAATGCTCAGACATAAAATTGTTGTTGTCTGTCACATTAGCGAAATGTATTGTGCTGCCGTTAAGCAGCTGACAAATCAGGCCCAGCGCATCCGACTTCAGTGTGGGAGAGAGTACTTATTTTGCAAGTCTTTCTGGATAAAATAACAGCAAAAGAATGGGCCAGGCAGGCACAAAATAGACACAACTGAGGCAACAACAAGAAAAATACAAGGCAGAAACAAAGAGAAGGATACAAAAAAGAGGGAATTCATAGCAATAATTTCCAGAAGGTGGAGATGCTATTCCTACTGACAGGGCGCTGGCATCCACACAGGGGCTAATGATTTTGGTGACCACACCGCACTTGTCATGTTAATTTGTTTAGGCGTTTTGTGATCGTTCAGGAGGGCAGTTAGCTGAGATGGACATTGCCTGTCTGGAGCATTTGTCTGCCGCTTTGTGTGGGTGTTCCTGATGAAGGGATTGCTGGTCTAGACGTAAAGTCTTCAGTCAGTATAACAAACAGAACGTGGCTGTGTCTGGTGGAGTTTGAGCAAAGTGTTTGAACATCTGTTAGCTAAGAATCCTTTTTGCGTTCACTGCTGTAGCAAGAAGACTGGTATGCATAATTATATCCATGTATAGGGAAGTCGAAATGTAGTTGATTTTGAAAAACACACCAGGTTAAGGTGTTATAGTTTATTGTCATTTTATGCTTTGTTTTTTTTATGAATGTTGTGTGTCTGTCTCTCTGTCGGTCTATCTGTCTGTGAACATGTCCTTTTCTTTTCGTGTGTGGGGTGTGTGTTGTTTGGTGTGTGTGTGTGGTGTTGGCCTTTCCTTCATTCTTCTCTCTCTCTCTCTCACCTCTCTCTCTCTCTCTCTCTCTCTCTCTCTCTCTCTCTCTCTCTCTCTCATCTCTCTAAGAAGCACGCCATATGAAATGGTGTGTTAATTATAATGTATCTCAAATAAAAGCTGATGACAAATTTGAAGGTGATCATTTGCACATCTACAAATCGTCTCTTAAATATAAAACACAACAACAACAACCTTACACACAAATCAACCTCATGATTCAATCTAGCAGAACTAACCATAACTACCATCGGCTATAATTGCGAGGTTCAGCAATGGCGAGACTTTTACATCTGTACCTGTTTTTGCCCACCCGTTAAAGGGTACCTGCAGTCAGGTTAGGGGAACACATCTTTTAACTTCACGATAAGAATCTTCAATGGACAATGCCCCACATACATCACACAGATTAATTTCCTCTCTGTCTCTGGCCACACTTGTAAATCTTCTGGGAGTACTACGGGCATCCCTTGCAAAGCCACATGCCAGGATGTCATTCAAGAGAAAATGGTCATTGCCAGGGAAGACGGGTTGGTGCTTTCATTGTCACAGCCAGACATTTGATTGGATGGAGCTATCCATAACTCACTTTTTATTGGCTATTTGTCTGACAATACTTGTTCTCATTGGCCCAGGAGCTAGTTTGTCTAGAAATGTTATGATGTTGACTGGTGATCAGGGAGACGTGATAGCCTAGGGGTTAGATGGTCACAGTCGTGATCTGACAGCGCAAGCTCAAGCCACCACAGGGACAGTCGTAAGACAAGATGTTTACCCTGCCGGGTTAACATCAATGCTGGCTCCACTTTCTTTGGATGAAATTATATGCCAAAAAACTGTTATATGCAAACGCATGCTGAACATCTTGCACACGCGTTACAGCCTGTTCCATCTTTTTAGAAGAGAAAGCTATTGTCCGTCAGTCAGAACAGATGGCAACATTTTAAAAATAAATCTCTCTTGCATCGGTGTTGTGTTCAGAAAGTATCACCATCAATGATATGCAGCTACCTCAAATGGTGGGCAAAAAACTGTGGCGTAGGCAACAATTTCTCCATTAAAGAACCGCAGAGAACCAGGTGAGAATGAAACAAATGGGGATCAGACCTTTTTTGTAGAAACGAGTCATTTTTCAAGGATTGGCAGCCAATTTAGATTGTGATAGGTCTGGATCACGTTATGATGCCAAGTTGACTGTGTGTGGAGGCTGCACTGCCACATGTGGAGCAGTGTTCTGAAAGGAGAGAGAACTGAAATCTTGAATCTTGAATCTTGATAACACTGAAGGTGGTTGCAGTGGTAGTGGTGGTGGTGGTGGTGGTGGCGAGGAGGAGGAGGTATGGGACTTTGGATATACAAGGAAATAATCTACAACAAGTTTTTCAGTCTTGGCTTTGCTTTCTATCCCTCAGGCTGTTTCTATCTCTCTATATATCTGCAAATCGTTACCATCTTCCTCTCTCTCTCTCTCCACACACACACACACACACACACACACACACACACACACACACACACAACCACACACACACACACACACACACACACACAAACGGACACACACACACGCGATTTTTGGAAGAACAGCAAATGTGTGGAGGTGGGAAACAGATGACAACATATACAAAACTGCATACACACGGGACTGGATGTAAAAAAAGCACACGAGTTCTTATTCCATTATCCTCGTAGTAAAAGAATAAATGAAATATAAAAAAGAAAACACCCCACACCCCACCCCACCCACACACAACACACACACACACACACACGCGCGCGCGCGCGCGCCCACACACAACACACACACACACACACGCGTACACATTCCCTATTACTTTCTCCAAAGGCGGTAGCTAATGCCTCTCATTCATTCATTCAGACTGCCCTAGAAACTTGCACTGTCCAAAATATCAATGGATAAAATCCAGAAAAAAGGCTTTCATACTCTGTCTCTGTATCTTGTCCATTTCTGTCAATAGCTCTATATGTCTGTCTTTCTGTCTGTTTCTGTATTGTTTCCATGACTGACTGACAGTCTGTCTGTCTGTCTGTGTGACTGTCTCTGTCTCTGTGTCCTCTGTCTGTATGTATGTCTCTCTGTCTGTCTGTCTGTCTCTCTCTCTCTTTCTCTCTCTCTCTCTCTCTCTCCCTCTCTCATCTCTCTCCTCTCTCCTCTCCTCACTCTCTCTCTCTCTCTCTCTCTCTCTAGATATAGAGGCAGTTTGCTGTTAGATAATCAATCTAATCAATAAAATAAGCCCATGGTCACAGATCAAGCATGACCTCAATTGCATTCAGGTTAAGAGCAGTAGTGCTGGCTGCAGTATCCATGGTCCGAGATATTTACTTCATTTATGGGAGAAAAAAAAAAAGGGCATTTAAATGGAAATTTGTTTTTTAGGAAAACAACAACAAAAGAATTAAGTGGCATTTGCCTGAAAAATTTGTGCCAGCATCATCTATCGCTCCGTTCAACGTAAAAAAACTCTGCAGCTCGATATCCCCCAAAAAAGAAAAAAATCTGATCACATTAGTCCCCCCTTGTGATCTCTCCATGGCTGCCTGTGCCACGAGATTTAAATATAAAAATAAGTAACCCTTTGTTACAAATGCCTCTAAAAAACACCACCTTCCTATCTCTCTGAATATATTCACCTGTGCACTCCTTTACGTTCCCTCCACTCTGCTGCAGATACCTTGCGCTTAAGAATACCTAGATTCAATTAGTCTACCATTGGCCGTCGCTCTTTGTCTGTTTCTTGTCCATTGATATGGAATGACCTCCCTCTCTCCCTTCCCCAAAAGCCTTCTTATGACGCTTTTAAATCCGGCCTCAAGATACATTTATTTCAAACTTAATATTATCCCCTCTTGTTCCATATATTTTTGTCCCTGCCCTCACAGCCAAAACCCCATCGCCCTGCCAGAGTGTATAACCTTTATGTGCTTGGTGCATGTGTGTATACATTTGAATTTGTAAAAACTATTAATTTAACTGGTTGCATGTAAATGAGTGGGATGAATGAAATGGCTTTGATTTTTTTTGTCAAGATATGGCGCTATATAAATTCCATGTATTATAGTTATTATTATTATTATTATTATTATTAGTAGTAGTATGTAGTAGTTAGTATTATAATAATCATTATTATAGAATTAAGAACAAGAAACAAGAATCAAGTAGGTCATTTGTTAGTAGGAAAAAAAACGAGAAGTGGCATGTCATTTGTTATTATAATAAAAACAAAAAACATGCATGAATTAACCTTGTATCTCACTGAATTATATGTCTGGATAATTGCACAAGCGATTTGTTTCGATCAGGAAATTCATTTGATATCCAAAAAGGGAATGAATAGGTTCCATTTATCTTTCGAATAGAAAACATCATTAAATGCAGTGGCCTGTACATGATTTTGAGTTGAGTTTCAGGTATAGCTGATGATGGATGGATGCCTTTTTCTATGCTTCTCTGGCTGGCTGGGCTTGTTTGTGGATGCTGTTGTTATTGTTGCTGCTTCTGCTGCTGCTGTTGCTGCTGCTGCTGCTGTTGATGTTGCTGTTGTTATTTTTGGTTTTCGGTTTATGATGAGGATACATTTGGTATATTTTAACTTTCAAAATGCGGAAAATTAGGTCATTCTTCTTGTTGGATTGATTTTCATGTGAGCATAATTAGTGATCTTATTCTTCTTTATCGAATGCTCAGACATAAAATTGTTGTTGTCTGTCACATTAGCGAAATGTATTGTGCTGCCGTTAAGCAGCTGACAAATCAGGCCCAGCGCATCCGACTTCAGTGTGGGAGAGAGTACTTATTTTGCAAGTCTTTCTGGATAAAATAACAGCAAAAGAATGGGCCAGGCAGGCACAAAATAGACACAACTGAGGCAACAACAAGAAAAATACAAGGCAGAAACAAAGAGAAGGATACAAAAAAGAGGGAATTCATAGCACATAATTTCCAGAAGGTGGAGATGCTATTCCTACTGACAGGGCGCTGGCATCCACACAGGGGGCTAATGATTTTGGTGACCACACCGCACTTGTCATGTTAATTTGTTTAGGCGTTTTGTGATCGTTCAGGAGGGTCAGTTAGCTGAGATGGACATTGCCTGGTCTGGAGCATTTGTCTGCCGCTTTGTGTGGGTGTTCCTGATGAAGGGATTGCTGGTCTAGACGTAAAGTCTTCAGTCAGTATAACAAACAGAACGTGGCTGTGTCTGGTGGAGTTTGAGCAAAGTGTTTGAACATCTGTTAGCTAAGAATCCTTTTTGCGTTCACTGCTGTAGCAAGAAGACTGGTATGCATAATTATATCCATGTATAGGGAAGTCGAAATGTAGTTGATTTTGAAAAACACACCAGGTTAAGGTGTTATAGTTTATTGTCATTTTATGCTTTGTTTTTTTATGAATGTTGTGTGTCTGTCTCTCTGTCGGTCTATCTGTCTGTGACATGTCTCTCTTTTCGTGTGTGCGTGTGTGTTTGTTTGTGTGTGTGTGTGTGTGTGTTGGCCTTTCCTTCATTCTCTCTCTCTCTCTCCTCTCTCTCTCTCTCTCTTCTCTCTCTCTCTCATCTCTCTCCTCTCTCTCTCTCTCTCTAAGAAGCACGCCATATTGAATGGTTGTTTAATTATAATGTATGCTCAAATAAAAGCTGATGACAAATTTGAAGGTGATCATTTTGCACATCTACAAATCGTCTCTTAAATATAAAAACAACAACAACAACAACCTTACACACAATCAACCTCATGATTCAATCTAGCAGAACTAACCATAACTACCTCGGCTATAATTGCGAGGTTCAGCAATGGCGAGACTTTTACATCTGTACCTGTTTTTGCTCACCCGTTAAAGGGTACCTGCAGTCAGGTTAGGGGAACACATCTTTTAACTTCACGATAAGAATCTTCAATGGACAATGCCCCACATACATCACACAGATTAATTTCCTCTCTGTCTCTGGCCACACTTGTAAATCTTCTGGGAGTACTACGGGCATCCCTTGCAAAGCCACATGCCAGGATGTCATTCAAGAGAAAATGGTCATTGCCAGGGAAGACGGGTTGGTGCTTTCATTGTCACAGCCAGACATTTGATTGGATGGAGCTATCCATAACTCACTTTTTATTGGCTATTTGTCTGACAATACTTGTTCTCATTGGCCCAGGAGCTAGTTTGTCTAGAAATGTTATGATGTTGACTGGTGATCAGGGAGACGTGATAGCCTAGGGGTTAGATGGTCACAGTCGTGATCTGACAGCGCAAGCTCAAGCCACCACAGGGACAGTCGTAGACAAATGTTTACCCTGCGGGTTAACATCAATGCTGGCTCCACTTTCTTTGGATGAAAATTATATGCCAAAAAACTGTTATATGCAAACGCATGCTGAACATCTTGCACACGCGTTAACAGCCTGTTCCATCTTTTTAGAAGAGAAAGCTATTGTCCGTCAGTCAGAACAGATGCACATTTTAAAAATAAATCTCTCTTGCATCGGTGTTGTGTTCAGAAAGTATCACCATCAATGATATGCAGCTACCTCAAATGGTGGGCAAAAAACTGTGGCGTAGGCAACAATTTCTCCATTAAAGAACCGCAAGAACCAGGTGAGAATGAAACAAATGGGATCAGACCTTTTTTGTAGAAACGAGTCATTTTCAAGGATTGGCAGCCAATTTAGATTGTGATAGGTCTGGATCACGTTATGATGCCAAGTTGACTGTGTGTGGAGGCTGCACTGCCACATGTGGAGCAGTGTTCTGAAAGGAGAGAGAACTGAAATCTTGAATCTTGAATCTTGATAACACTGAAGGTGGTTGCAGTGGTAGTGGTGGTGGTGGTGGTGGTGGCGAGGAGGAGGAGGTATGGGACTTTGGATATACAAGGAAAATAATCTACAACTAAGTTTTCAGTCTTGGCTTTGCTTTCTATCCCTCAGGCTGTTTCTATCTCTCTATATATCTGCAAATCGTTACCTCTTCTCTCTCTCTCCTTCCCACACACACACCACACACACACACACACACACACACACACACACACACACACACACACACACACACACACACACACAAACGGACACACACACACGCGATTTTTGGAAGAACAGGCAAATGTGTGGAGGTGGGAACAGATGACAACATATACAAAACTGCATACACACGGGGACTGGATGTAAAAAAAGCACACGAGTTCTTATTCCATTATCCTCGTAGTAAAAGAATAAATGAAATATAAAAAAGAATAAACACCCCCAACCCACCCACCCACACACAAACACACACACACACACACGCGCGCGCGCGCGCGCCCACACACACCACACACACACACACACACGCGTACACATTCCCTATTACTTTCTCCAAAGGCGGTAGCTAATGCCTCTCATTCATTCATTCAGACTGCCCTAGAAACTTGCACTGTCCAAAATATCAATGGATAAAATCCAGAAAAAAGGCTTTCATACTCTGTCTCTGTATCTTGTCCATTTCTGTCAATAGCTCTATATGTCTGTCTTTCTGTCTGTTTCTGTATTTGTTTCCATGACTGACTGACAGTCTGTCTGTCTGTCTGTGTGACTGTCTCTGTCTCTGTGTCTCTGTCTGTATGTATGTCTCTCTGTCTGTCTGTCTGTCTCTCTCTCTCTGTCTCTCTCTCTCTCTCTCTCTCTCTCTCTCCTCTCTCTCTCTCTCTCTCTCTCTCTCTCTCTCTCTCTCTCTCTAGGATATAGAGGCAGTTTGCTGTTAGATAATCAATCTAATCAATAAAATAAGCCCATGGTCACAGATCAAGCATGACCTCAATTGCATTCAGGTTAAGAGCAGTAGTGGCTGGCTGCAGTATCCATGGTCCTGAGATATTTACTTCATTGATTGGCAGAAAGGCCAACCGTGTTTGGGGCAGCCTAGTCTTTTCTAATGCAATACTTTGATCGCCTTTTTCAACTCTCCCCTCCACCCTCTCTCTCTCTCTCGCTCTCTCTCTCCTCTATCCCTCTCTCTCTCTCTCCTCTCTCTTCTCTCTCTCACGTGATGAATTGAAAACTATATTCAATATCACATGGATTCAAAATGTACTGTGCTCTCTCTCCTCTCTCTCATCTCTCTCTTCTCTCTCTCTCTCTCTCTCTCTCTCTCTCTCTCTCTCTCTCTCTCCTCTCTCTCTCTCTCTCACTCGCCCTCTCCTTTTATTGTTTGCTTATAGATTTAATTGTCGTGTTTACAGTTAGTATCCCGTTGAATGCTTTATTCAGATTTAATATTTCAGTTCTACTGCGTAAGTTGACTGTATTTGAGATGCAGTGAATGTTTCATTTTGATATCTTGTTTTGAGCGTACCAATTATGTATAGCTAATTCCAAAGTGCAGATGTCCTTCTCTATGACTGACTTTACATGATATTCATAAAGATTTGATGTTGGCATTGATGCATGGTGTGAGTGTGTGTGCGCGCGCGCGCGTGTGTGTGGGTATGTGTGTGTGTGTGTGTGTGTGTGTGTGCACGGGGATGCAAATCGCTTATACATATTTGTTTCATGTAGTTTACTATTGTTGTTGCCTCCCATAAAAGCACAAATCATTTTTGACGTTTCTTTCTGTTAGCCAAAATGAAACTATTTACGTGGTTTGTTCTCCTTTATTTTATGAAGGTTTTGCTTTGTCTGGTTCTGTTTTGGTTTTGGTTTGGGGTTGTTGTTGTATATTTTTGAGGGGGAACTATTCGGTTGTCCCTTCTCCCCTTGTTGTTGTTGCCGTTTTTGTTTTGCTCTTGGTTCTTGCTATTTTTCAGGTTGTTTCTGGTTTCTGTTCTCTTTTTTTGCTTACTTGTTGCTGCTTTTTTGTTTTCTCTCTCTCTTCGGTGATTTTTGTGGGGATTTTTGTGTAGATATTTTTTCCATATACTGTATAAGTGTATTGCTATGGGATTTATTTTATTTGATTATCATATATATCCTTAAGGGCGGGGACTGGATGTAAAAAAGCACATGGGTGCTTATTCATTATCCTCGAAATAAAAGAATTTGTTATTGTCATTGTTGTGAACTATTTGGCATGATATGCTGATGGCTAATCAGTTTTGCAGGTAAAAGATCGACAAAAAGCCCTTGTCTGTGGTTATAGACAGCAATAACTCATTTGCTATTAGAGCCTCAAGGTCTTTAGATTCTATCTGGAATTTTCGGACAAATGACACACACACACTCTCTCTCTTGCCTCTGTCTCTGTCTCTGTCTCTGTCTCTGTCTCTGTCTCTCTCTCTCTCCTCTCTCTCTCTCTCTCTCTCTCTCTTATGACCTATATGGCATGGCATGCTAATGGCTAATCAATGTTCTCTGTGTTGCATGTAAGAGACTGACAAAAAAGTCCTTGTCTGTGATTATAGACGGCAATATTTCATCTGTTAATAGAGCCCCAAGGTCTCTAGATTATACCTGGAATTTTCAGACAAATATCTCTCTCTCTCTCTCCTCTCTCTCTCTCTCTCTCTCTCTCTCTCTCTCTACTCTCTCTCTCTCCTCTCTCTCTCTTTGCTCATAAGGCCGGGTGAAAAAAACAGTACGTTAATAACAATTGCCTGTTACCTTTGACAATAAAGATTTTGAGTTAATCAATCCATCTCTATCTGTCTGCATATGCGCGTGGGTATATGTGTGTGTATGTGTGTGTGTGTGTGTGTGTGTGCGTGTGTAAGTGTGTGTGTGTATGTGTCCCTCAGTCTGCCTAACTCTCTCTATCTTTGTCTCTCTGTTTCTGACTCTGTCTCTCTGTCAGTCTGTCTGTTTGTCTCTCTCCCTGCGTCCGTCTGTCTTTATCTCTATCTCCCTCTGTGCCCATCTCTCTCTGTCTCTCTGTCTCTCGCTCTCCCCTATCTCTACCTCAGCTTAAGTCAAGCATTACAAGCTTTGACCTGGCATGGTCGATCAATGTCAAAGTAAGGATTCAAAAGGACTGCGTGCAGGTCTTAATGATAAGAAAGAACAATGATTCAATAGCAGCTAATTGAACGCCAAGGTCCTCTGTATGGAGGTAGGAGTAGCTCAGCGGTCAGAGCACTCGCTTTCTCCAAGCTAAGGTTAAACAGCATCGAGTGCGTTTACCAAGTGGATCGGTGACCGGTTGTGCACCTTGGCTTCAGTGCAGTCCCCCAGTTTACCCAGCTGCAAATGGGTACCTGCCTCTTTAAGGTCAGAGAAGGTAAAGCAGTGAGGGAGAGGAGATGGGAGCCGCTCTCAATATGCTGGCCCCTTGAGAAGCTAGGGTCTCTGGCACCTCACTCTCCGACGAGAGGATAAGTTATGGGTTACACTTTTACTTTTATTGTAGTTATATCAAAGTATTTGCATTTGAACTTATATGTAAATCACACACAAAATCCAAACGACCTCTATTATAACTGGTTTGTTTTATTTTGGTGTTTCTTGTTTTCTTGTTAGGTTTTATCTCACACACACACATCGCGCTCACGCACTCTATCTGTCTTTCTATCTACCTATCTATCTTCTTCTCTATCTCTTATTCTATCTATATATATAGCTCACACATGGGGACGGGATAACCTAGTGGTCAGAAGATTGCGTTCGCAATCTGACGACCCGGGTTCGATTCCCGTTCAAGGGGATATTTTCTCCTGGAGTTAACATCAGTGCAGACTCCGCTCTCCCCCTAAGTCCTTCGGATGAGACTATAAACCGAGGCCTCGTGTGCGAACGCACGCAGAACATCTTGCGCACACGTTGCATCCTGTTCCGCTTTTCGTATGAGTAGGCCATTGTGTGCCGGTGGGAACAGATGACAGAATGCACAAATCCGCATACGCAGAGAGACTGAATGTATCCAAGCTGCAATCTTAAAGACTGGATCAATTCAACTATGCTGTGTATAGCCCTCCCCCCCCCCCTTAACCCCCCTCCTCCATCGACCACAGAGTTCACATCAAGGCTGTCAACTTGTGACATTTTGAAGTCTCACATTAAAACTGTGCAACTATACACAGATCAAAACATGGCATAAAACAAAGTGTACTGGTGGATCAACATTCACTCTCATTGAACAGAGAAGATACATCTTCTGAAGACGGAGTATGGCTGCCTATATGACGAGATACTTGAAAAGTCATTGAAGCTAGCATCCGCCACCCCTCTGTGTGCTTGTATCTCAGGGTCGTTCGGTGGTGATATGAGTTGAGTCAGAATGCATAATACGGCTCCCCCAGGACATTAAACTGTGAAACGTGCAACAGCAACAACATATAGAAAAACAATATGGATATGGACCAATAGCTAATAATATGCTTTTCTTTATCATGACAATCCCGTTAGAATAAACAGCGGGATCATAGCAATACATGCTGGCAGTACAGCAAACAGTGCATTGCTGAAGAGTGCGAGGACTTACCATAAAAAGCACAAAAGGATACTTTCAAGTGAATAAAGGACAGATGATTCCCGTTTTAGGCGTCGATATTTATTGATGACACTCTGCAAAATAGTATGATTCTATGTCACTTAACCAGATGCAAAATATATGTATACTGAGATCAACTGATTAGTCAATACGTTAGTTAATCAAACAGTAGATAAATCAGCTGATCATTTTGCACAAGACAGCTCAGAAACTATTCATGTAAAACATTAAATTAAAACATCATAATACAAATTGCACTAGAATGCACAGAAGTTCATCATAATTTTCAATCAAAATTGTTATTAGGCTACATGTTCAGATTTTTGTACAATCCTCGAACTCTTCTTCCTCACCACCACCATTCCAGTATTCTCAGCCAGCCACCCCTTCCCTACCCCCACCCCGCCCTGTACACCCCCATCAAAAGCCCATAATTTAAAGGCAGAAATCCATACACACAGCTCCTGAAGCCATTCAATTCGCTTTTAGCACAGCCAAAAAGAAACCAACACCAATCAAAAAAACAGCTTTTCAAAAGCATGACCCTTTTAGCCAATTAGCGCGCTTGTGACAAAGAAGAAGCCAACTAAGCAAGCTTCAGCGATTTATAGAAAGAGCTGAGTTATCAAACCTGGGACCGTTTAGAACCTGTGCAATTTTGGTCATGTAGCTAAACAGACAGAAAGTGTTCTTCTAAAGTAAGAACACCCCCTCCTTTCTTCCTCTCAGCTGAAAGGAAATGCAAATAAAGAAATAACCAAGTCAAACAAAATTGGATTTCTGAGGATAATAGACTAAATGCTTAGTACCGATTTCATTCAGCCCTTGAAAGAAAGTACTCACAAAACACAGTGTGTATTCAAGCAAATGGAATCATAATTATCACAGTGAAGAAAAACACAACAAACCGGTAAGGAAAAGAAAGACAATTTAAAAAAAATAAGAAAGACAGAAAGGAAGGAAGAAAGAAGAAGAAGAAGAAGAAGAAGAAGAAGATAAGAGGAGGAGGAAGATGGGGGTAAAACGGAAGAGGAAAAGCATAGGAGGAGGGGGATGAGGGAAGAGAGGAGGAGGAGTGGGAAGGAGGAGGAGAGAAGAAGAAGGTGTTGGAGGTGGAGGAGACAAATAATGGGTTTTCAGACTCTCTGTCTCTGTCTCTCTCTGTCTGTCTGTCTGTCTGTCTTATTCTCTTCTCTCTCTCTCGCTCTCTCCTCTCTTCTCTCTCTCTCTCTCTCTCTCTCTCTCTCTCTCTCTCTCTCTCTCTCTCTCTCTCTCCAACCTATGGCAGAGAAGCTTTCTGCTCTGGCATCATCCATCAAGGGCTGGGGCAGTGTATCCGGCTGTCAGGTCAGTGGTGCACACCACGTGACAGAGGTGAAGGGCTGAGTGATCCTTGATCAGGAAGGCAGGCTGACAGAGCTCTGCTGCCTTCACCTCAGTCACCCTCCCTCATTTAGATCGCATATTTTGGGATGAAAATGTTTCCCTTGTATATATTCCTTGGATAGAGCTCCCGAGAATTGTGTGGTATTTTGTGTGAGCCTACGAATTTTGTCAGCTGCAGTCAAGCCTCAATGATTATGGCTAAACGCAAATTGCATATAAGAATAAAATAATTACTTTTGGTGATGCTCCACCATGGAATCAGTCCCATAGCACCTGACTCACTTTTCTGCAAGGAGCCATTTTAAGCTATCCAGGGGAGGATGGTGGTCAGGTTGTTGATATTGTGATTTTGATTGCTTACAAAACTATAGCCATTTTTTCATCTTGTACTGAAATATGGAGGTGTAACTTTTTTCTTTTGTTTTAAAATGTATTTAGAATCACCCCGCTCTCACTTTGACACCTAGTACAGTACTAAATTGGTTAATCTTTCATTTTTTCACTTTCTGCAATCTATAATTTCATTTTGTAATATTTTTTCAGATAATTGCTTAATATTCAATCTTTTTTGCATTGAATAGCCTTTTCCTTGCAAATTAATGACATGTTATCAACTCAAAATTCACATAGGGTACATTGTGATTCATGTGTTGGAAGGTTATCAATATGGATGCATTTTTCTAAAATTATCTTTTTTTCTTACGGGCATTCAATGACTTACTCTTGCCAATGGTGGAATTTTGTTATAGCCTGTACAATTGGCTATAGTCCCCCTTTCTTTCTTTTATGTTCTCCACGTTTGTTTGTTAATAAATGTGCAGTTTGTTTAATAGGATTTGTGTTGCTTATTTCTTTTCTTCCTTTTATTCTTTCTCCATTTCGTATTCTTTTTGTTTATTTGGGTTTTTTTCTTTCTATAATTTTATCTTTATTCCTTTACTAGTTCTTCCTCATTTCCATGGTTACTATCTTTCTGTTATCCTGCTCATTCTGTTTTTATCTATCCATTTTTGTTTTTTTCGGTAAACACACAAACATCAACCACTTGTATCTGTTCTATGGGCTAAAATGCACCACACTGTCGTTTAAGCACCAGTGAAGTCAAGCCCAGTGTGTCCAACTTCAGCATGGGGGAGAATCTTTATTTTTAAATCCTTCTGGTTAAAGAATACAAAACAATGTACTAAGAAAGCTAGAAAAGACAAAAAGGAGGTGACGTGGAGAAAAGAAACAAGGCAGAAGCAAGAGAGGGTAGGAAAAGAGGGAATTTCAAGAAATGATATTCCAGAAGGTGGGGGTGCCATTTTTTACTGGCAGGTCCCCAGCATCCCTTGTTTTGTTGTTGTTGCTGTTTTCTAAGTGTTGTACTATTTTCGTTAGTCATTGCTTCCTCTTTTTTTATTGTTCAACCATCTTCATTCCCTTATTCCTTCCACCCGTCCAACCTTCCACCCTTCCTCCCTTCCTTTCTTCCCTCCTTCCTTTTTTGTCATTTGTCCTTTCTTCCATCTTTCTTTTTCACTTCTTCTTTTACTCTATCTATAATGTTCTTTATTGTAAAACATATAGTTTGATGTAAAATTATCCTGTACAAAGCATTTATTCAGCATCTTTTATGAACCTGGCGCATCTACTTTTCAAAACACAAAACAAAACATTGCACTCTAGAGTATGAGGCCAGAGAGGTCACATTGTGTCTACTGTCATCAATGGAAAACCACCCTTTTTCTCTGTACACAAACAGAAGCCCCTGCCAATCAATATCTGAGTCAGAGCAAACAAAACAATCCCCAATTCCACTATTTCCCTCCTTCTTCCCTTTCATTACCCAAACGTGTTGACCATTACTGCAGAGAGGATCCTTGTTGCTAAAAAAAAGTCTGGGAGAGAACTAGATGCCAGAAAGTCTGGAATGTGTTTACTTAATCCCTGGCTGCTCTGTTGAATTAAACATCGCATACAAACACACATACACAGACAGACAAACACAGGCAGACAGACAGACAGACACACTCACACACACACACACACGCACACATGCACGCACATACACACATACATACAGAAACACATACATGCATACAGAAACACTCATACACATATACACTATCTGTTTATCGCTTGTCTGTCTGTCTATCTATCTATCTATTTCAAACACACACATACACACAACTTAACACACACACACACACACACACACACACACACACACACACACACGCACGCACACATACACACACTCTCTTTCCCTCCGCTGTCTGTCTGTCTGTCTGTCTGTCTGTCTGTCTGTCTCTCTCTCTCTCTCTCTCTCTCTCTCTCTCTCTCTCTCTCTCTCTCTCTCTCTCTCTCTCTCTCTGCAACCTATGTTGGAGAAGCTTTCTGCTCTGGCATCATCCATCAAGGGCTGGGGCAGTGTATCAGGCTGTCAGGTCAGTGGTCCACACCACGTGACAGAGGTGAAGGGCTGAGTGATCCTTGATCAGGAAGGCAGGCTGACAGAGCTCTGCTGCCTTCACCTCAGTCACTCTCCTTCATGTAAATCACATATTTTGCAATAAAATGTATCCCTTGATAAACCTCTGAAGAAATGGTGTGGTATTGTGGGTGTGGGAACCAATTTTGTTCATCATTAAGGCAACTGCAGTACAATCTCAGAGAATGTGCTTCAATGCAAATTAAGTATAATAAAAACTAAAATGGTTTTGGTCACAGTTCCACCATGAAATGTGTCGCATTGCACCTGACCCATTTTCCCCGTAGGAGCCATTCATTTTTAGGTAGGTGGGGGTTAGGTTGTCGATTTTGAGATTTTGATTGATTGATAAACTATAGCCATTCTTTTACCTTGTACTGGAGTATCAAGGCGTAACTTTGTTTCGTTTTTGTTTAAGAACGTTTTTGAAATCACCCTGCTCTCTCCACCTAGACCAATGCTACATTTGCCAATTTTTCATGTTGTCACTTCGTCCAGTCTATCACTTAATTGTGTAGTATTTTTTTCAGAGAATTGTTCAATTTTGAATTTACTTTTTGCATTGAATAGCCTTTTTTTTCTTGCAGATTAACGACATGTGAACTCTGGTGTAATGTGACTCATTATATAGTGGAGCATGATCAACATAGATGCATTACAAAAAAACAACTATCAGGTTATCACAGGCTTGCAATGGCTTACTCTTCCACATGGTGTAACAGGTTTTAGCATGTTCAATTGGCTATAGTTTCTCATTTCTTTTTTCTTTTTTTCCCCATGTTTGCTTGTTATTGATTTTGGTATTTGTTTAATAGATTTTGTTACTAATTTCTTTATTTTATGTTCTTCCATTTCTTTTTCTTTTTGTTTTGTTGTTTCTCTTTTCTGTCCTTATACATTCCTTCCTTCACTCTTTCTTTCCATCATTAATTTATTTATACTATCCTGCATACTTTTCTTTTTCTTTGTTAAATGCATATACATCAATCACTTGTATCAGTTATAATTATTGGCAAAAACGCGTTACAATATCGTTTGAGCACCTGTGATGTCAAGCCCTGTGTGACCAACCTCATCATGGGAGAGAATCGTTATTTTTCAAGTCTTCCTAGAAAAAAGCATACAGGACAGTGTAGTAAGAAGGCAACAATATATACCAGAAGGTGGTGGCATGGAGAAAAGAAACACGGCAAATACAAAGAGAGGGATAGAAAAGAGGGAAATACTAGTAAATAATTTCAATAAGGTGGGGATGCTATTTATACAGACAATTTTCTGGCATCACAAATGGAGTGGGGAGGGGAGAGGGGACACGGGGAAGGAACTTCCTTTTCTATCTCTTCTTGTGTATGTGTTGTGTTGCTTGGATCTTTTGTACCCTGTCTTTCCATCTTTCTTCCTCTTTTCTCTCCTGCCATTTTTTCTCTCTATTTGTAGAGGATTGTTCTTCTTTCTTTGCTTGATATTTCTTTTTCTACGTACTGTTTCATTTTCTTTAATCCTTTCTTCATTCGTTCATTCCTTCCTTCCTTTCTTCTTTTACTCCTTCCTTCCTGCCTTCCATTTTCCTTCCCTCCTTTTTCTTTCTTTCTCTTTTGCTCTGTCTATAATGTTTTCTTTTGCAAAACACATTGTTTGAGGTGAAATTATCTTGTACAAAGCGTTCATCCAACATGATTTATGAAGCTTGCACATTCATTTTTGAAAAAAAAATATTGCACTCTAGAGAATCATGTCAGAAAGAGCACATTATGTTTACTAGCATCAAGATGACACGTCTGCCATCAATGGAACACCAGCCGTTACCTCTGTACACAAACATAAGCCCCGGCCAATCAATATCTGAGTCAGAGCAAAATATATTAAAAAACTATCCACAATTCAGCCACTTCCCTCCTTCCTCCCTTTCATTACCCAGACGTGTTGACCATTGCAGCAGAGAGGATCCTTGTTGCTGGAAAAGTCCGGAGGAGAACTAGATGCTAGAAAGTCTGGGATGTGTTTACTTAATCTCTGGTTGCTTCGTGGAATTAAAAATCACATACAGACACACATACCCAGACACACATACCCAGACAAAAAGACACACACACAGACACACACATTACTCTACATCTATCTATCTATTTATCTATCTATCTATCTATCTATCTATCTATCTATCTATCTATCTATCTATCTATCTATCTATCTCCTATCTATCTATCTATCTATCTATCTATCTACCTATCTCTATCTCTCTATCTTTCTATCGGTCTGTCTGTCTATCTGTCTGTCTGTCTGTCTGTTGATCTCTCTATATATCTATCTGTCTGTCTGCCTGTCTATCTATCTATATAATGTATTTGTCTATCAATGTATCTATTTATTTATCTCCTATCTATCTATCTAACCGCTTACACAACACACACACAACAACACACACACACACAAAACAGACTCACAACACACACACACACACACACACAACAGACTCACAACACACACACAACACACATATGCACACATGCACACACATGCACACACAGACTCACCCACTCTCATATGCTCTCTCTGTCTCTCTCTCTCTCTCTGTCTCTCTCTGTCGCTGTCTCTCTCCCTCTCTGTCTCTCTCTGTAATCTCTCTCTCTGCTCCTGTCACTCACCCTCTCCTCTACACTCTCTCCTTTCTCTCTTTCTCTCTTCTCTCTCTCTCTCTCTCTCTCTCTCTCTCTCTCTCTCTCTCTCCTCTCTCTCTCTCTCTTCCAACCTATGGAGGAGAAGCTTTCTGCTCTGGCATCATCCATCAAGGGCTGGGGCAGTGTATCAGGCTGTCAGGTCAAAGGTCCACACCACGTGACAGAGGTGAAGGGCTGAGTGATCCTTGATCAGGAAGGCAGGCTGACAGAGCTCTGCTGCCTTCACGTCAGCCACCCTCCTTCATGTAAATCACATATTTTGCAATAAAATGTATCCCTTGATAAACCTCTGAAGAATGGTGTGGTATTGTTGGTGTGGGAACCAATTTTGTTCATCATTAAAGCAGCTGCAGTACAACCTCAGAGAATATGCTTAAATGCAAATTACGTATAATAAACACTAAAATGTTTTTGGTCACGTTCCTCCATGAAATGTGTCGCATTGCACCTGACCCATTTTCCCCGTAGGAGCCATTCATTTTTAGGTAGTTGTCGATTTTGAAAGTTTGATTGGTTGATAAGCTATAGCCATTCTTTTACCTTGTACTGGAGTATCAAGGCGTAACTTTGTTTCCTTTTTGTTTAAGAACGTTTTTGAAATCACCCTGCTCTCTCCACCTAGCCCAATGCTACATTTGCCAATTTTTCATGTTGTCACTTCGTCCAGTCTATCACTTAATTGTGTAGTATTTTTTTCAGAGATTTGTTCAATTTTGAATTCACTTTTTGCATTGAATAGTCTTTTTTTTTTCTTGCAGATTAATGACATGTGAACTCTGGTGTAATGTGACTCATTATATAGTGGAGCATGATCAACATAGATGCATTACAAAAAAACAACTATCAGTTTATCACAGGCTTGCAATGGCTTACTCTTCCACATGGTGTAACAGGTTTTAGCATGTTCAATTGGCTATAGTTTCTCATTTCTTTTTTCTTTTTTTCCCCCTGTTTGCTTGTTATTGATTTTGGTATTTGTTTAATAGGATTTTGTTACTAATTTCTTTATTTTATGTTCTTCCATTTCTTTTTCTTTTTGTTTTGTTGTTTCTCTTTTCTGTCCTTATACATTTCTTCCTTCACTCTTTCTTTCCATCATTAATTTATTTATACTATCCTGCATACTTTTCTTTTTCTTTGTTAAATGCATATACATCAATCACTTGTATCAGTTATAATTATTGGCAAAAACGCGTTACAATATCGTTTGAGCACCTGTGATGTCAAGCCCTGTGTGACCAACCTCATCATGGGAGAGAATCGTTATTTTTCAAGTCTTCCTAGAAAAAAAGCATATAGGACAGTGTAGTAAGAAGGCAACAATATATACCAGAAGGTGGTGGCATGGAGAAAAGAAACACGGCAAATACAAAGAGAGGGATAGAAAAGAGGGAAATACTAGTAAATAATTTCAATAAGGTGGGGATGCTATTTATACAGACAGTTTTCTGGCATCACAAATGGAGTGGGGAGGGGAGAGGGGACACGGGGAAGGAACTTCCTTTTCTATCTCTTCTTGTGTATGTGTTGTGTTGCTTGGATCTTTTGTACCCTGTCTTTCCATCTGTCTTCCTCTTTTCTCTCCTGCCTGTTTTTCTCTCTATTTGTAGTGGATTGTTCTTCTTTCTTTGCTTGCTATTTCTTTTTCTGCGAACTGTTTCATTTTCTTTAATCCTTTCTTCATTCGTTCATTCCTACCTTCCTTTCTTCTTTTACTTCTTCCTTCCCTCCTCCATTTTCCTTCCCTCTTTTCTCTTTCTTTCTCTTTTGCTCTGTCTATAATGTTTTCTTTTGCAAAACACATTGTTTGAGGTGAAATTATCTTGTACAAAGCGTTCATCCAACATGATTCATGAAGCCGGCACATTCATTTTTGAAAAAAAAAATATTGCACTCTAGAGAATAATGTCAGAGAGAGCACATTATGTTTACTAGCATCAAGATGACACGTCTGCCATCAATGGAAAACCAGCCTTTCCCTCTGTACACAAACATAAGCCCCTGCCAATCAATGTCTGAGTCAAAGCAAAATATATTTAAAAACTATCCACAATTCCGCCACTTCCTTCCTTCCTCCCTTTCATTACCCAGACGTGTTGACCATTGCAGCAGAGAGGATCCTTGTTGCTGGAAAAGTCCGGAGGAGAACTAGATGCTAGAAAGTCTGGGATGTGATTACTTAATCTCTGGTTGCTTCGTGGAATTAAAAATCACATACAGACACACATACCCAGACACACATACCCAGACAAAAAGACACACACAGACACACACATTACTCTACATCTATCTATCTAGTGGATCGGTGGTATAGAGGTAACACGCCTGTCTAGAAAGCGAAAAGTCCGGGTTCGTATCCCGTCTGGGCCCGAAACTTTTCCCCCATCCATTAGACCATGAGTGGTGGTCTGGGCGCTAGTCTTTCGGATGAGACGATAAACCGAGGTCCCGTGTGTTACAGAAAATTATGCAGCGCACGAAAAAGAACCCACGGCAACAAGAGAGTGTCCTGGCAAAATTCTTAGAAAAAAGCCACTCTGATAGGGAAAGAAATACAGTTGCAGACCAAAAAAAAAAAAAAAAAAAAGGGGTGGCGCTGCTCTTGTGGCGACGTGCTCTCCCCGGGGAGAGCAGCCCGAATTTCACGCAGAGAATCTCGTGACTTAAAGTGGTTATAAATAAATAAATAAAATAAATAAATAAATAAATATATATTTATCTATTTATCTCTCTCTCTCTGTTTCTCTCTCTCTTTCTATCGGTTTGTCTGTCTATCTGTCTGTCTGTCTGTTTATCTATCTTCTATCTATCTATCTATCTATCTATCTGTAGTCTGCCTATCTGTCTGTCTGTCTATCTATGTATGTATTTGTCTATCTATGTATCTATTTATCTATCTTTCTACTATCTAACCATTTACACACACACTCACACCACAAACACTCACAACACCAACACACACTCACGCACACGCAAACACACTCACAACACAGCAACACACATACACACTCATTTCACTCACATGCACACATACACACTCATCACTCTCAATGTCTCTGTCTCTCTCTATCTCTCTCTGCCTCTCTCTCTCTCTCTCTCTTCTCTTCTCTCTCTCTTTCTGTCTGTCTGTATGCTTGTCTCTCTCTCTCTCATTCTCTCTCTCGCTCTCCTCTCTCTCTCTCTCTCTCTCTCTCTCTCATCTCTCTCTATCTATGCTCTCTCTCTCTTCTCTCCTACTCTCTCTTATTCTTCATCTCTCTGCTCTCTCTCTCTCTCTCTCTCTCTCTCTCTCTCTCTCTCTCCTCTCTCTCTCATCCAACCTATGGGGGAGAAGCGTTCTGCTTTTGCATCATCCATCAAGGGCTGGGGCAGTGTATCAGGCTGTCAGGTCAGTGGTCCACACCACGTGACAGAGGTGAAGGGCTGAGTGATCCTTGATCAGGAAGGCAGGCTGACAGAGCTCTGCTGCCTTCACCTCAGTCACCCTCCTTCATGTAAATCACACATTTTGTGATAAAAGATATGCCCCTTGGCTAGATGTCCAAAGAATCGTGGTATTTTTATGTGCACTGATTTTTCCATCATTGAGGCAGCTGCAGTCCAAGCTGCCAATATACTAAACAAAGTTTGCATAAAATAAAAACAATACATTTTTGGGGGTGAAGCTCCACCATGAGAAATGAATCGCTTTGCACCTGACCCACTTTTCTGCTAGAAGCCATTTTAGGCAGTTCAGAGTCAGGTTGTTGGTTTTGAAATTATGATTGATTATAAAACTAGAGCCATTTTCCTAACCTTGTACTGATGTATCAAGGTGTAACTTTGTTTTCTTTTGTTTTTAGAACATGTTTAAAATGGATGTTCTTAAAAATAGTCTTACAGGCATGATGGCCTACTCTTCCAAATGATGGAACTGGTTTTAGCATATGCATTTAGCTACAGTTTCAACTTTCTGCTATATTCTCCATGCTTTTTGTGTGAATCATTTAAGAATTTATTTGATAAGATCCTTTTATTTTCCTCCAACCCATATTCTTTGCATTTAGTTGTTTCTTTCATTCTGTAATTTTATCTTCCTTCCTTTACTCATTCTCCCTTCTTTCCATAAATGATCTATTCCTGGTATCCTATACATTCTGCTTTTTTCTTTTTCTTTTCTTTTTTGTTTTGGCAAACACTCAGACATCAACCACTTGTATCTGTTCTATGGGCTAAAATGCATCACACTGTTGTTTAAGAACCTGTGAAGTCAAGTCCAGTGTGTTCAACTTCAGCATGGAAGAGATCGTTATTAAAAAAATATATTTCTGGTAAAAGAATACAATACACTGTATTAAGAGATCGTGAAAAAGACAAGGAGGTGACATGGAGAAAAGAAACAAGGCAGAACCAAAGAGAAGGATAAAAAGAGGGAATTCCGAGAACCCAATATCCAGAAGGTGGGGATGCTTTCTTTTACGAACACATCCCCGGCATCCTTTGATATATTTTTTGAAGTGTTGCATTATTTTCATTAATCCTTTCTTCCTCCTTTTCACTTTTCTAACAACCTTCCTTCCTCAATTCCTTCCTTCCTCAATTCCTTCCTTCCTTCCTTCCTTCCTTTCTTGTTCTCCTCGTTTCCTTTCACTCTATGTATAATGTTCTCTACTGTAAAACATATAGTTCGATGTGAAATCATCTTGTCCAAAGGGTTTATTCAGCGTGATTCATGAAGCTGGCACATTTACTTCAGGAAAATCAAAACAAATCAAAACCAAAACACTGCGCTATAGAGAATCCAGCCAGAAAGAGCACAATATGTTTGCTAGCCTCAAGATGACATATCTGTCATCAATGGAAAACCAACCTTTCCCTCTGTACACAAACATAAGCCCCTGCCAATCAATATCTGAGTCAAAGCAAAACAGTAAATTCCACAATTCGGCCACTTCCCTCCTTCCTCCCTTTCATTACCCAGACGTGTTGACCATTGCAGCAGAGAGGATCCTTGTTGCTGAAAGAGTCTGGCAGAGAACTAGATGCCAGAACGTCTAGAATGTGTTTACTTATGTATGGCTGCTCTGTGGAATTAAACATTGCATACAGACACACAGACACAGTCAGATGCAGACAGACACAGACAAAAAAACATGCAAACATACACATTCTTTATCTTTCTGTCGATCTATTTATATATGTATGTATGTATGTATGTATGTATGTATGTATGTATGCATGTATATATGTATGCAGTATGTATGTATGTATGTATGTATGTATGTATGTATGTATCTATTTATCTATCTAACCATCCCTCTCGCTCTCCCTCACTCTCTCTCTATCTTGATCTCTCTCTCTCTCTCTCTCTCTCTCTCTCTCTCTCTCTCTCTCTCTCTCTCTCTCTCTCTATATATATATATATATATATATATATATATATATATATATAATATAATATATATATATATATATTATATGGGTCTCTGTCTCTCTGTCTCTCTCTGTATCTCCTTCTCTCTCTTTCCATCTGACCTTTGATA